>JAGDYQ010000007.1:7737139-7777975 GCA_021962125.1 Bulinus truncatus
AAAAAAAATGATCAGTTAGTTTATTATTATCTTTTATATTTGTGCATCAAATTTTATGTTTAACACTGCATTAAAAATTTTGGGGGGGTTTAATGCAATAAAATTGATTTATCAAAATCTTTTATTACAAGTTTCTAGTTCATCAAATATCCATGTCAATCACAAAATATCTAAATCAATATCAGAAAATAAAAAACAAAAAAGAAAATTTCTAAAAATATTTTTTGTTAATTATTAATTCACAATGTAAAGATTTATAGGAGCTATCTGAATACACAGATTTCTGCGTCAAGATTTCGTCAACCAATGATAATTAGAGCTTCACAGTAAGTAAACTGTAAAAACTGACATTGGATTAATTACCTGCTCTGTAACCTACTTCGTCTAGAGATTATACTAATATTATATCCCAATGGCTCCAGTCTGCGACTTGAAAAATCCACAGAGCTGGACATGTCTGACTTCTTGTCCTCATCGAAATCCATAATACAGGTCTCCATCTGAACAAGCCTTGAATTATTGGAATCATCAAATAGTCAGCAGAGTGGGTCCTGAAATAATAAAAAAAAAATTTAATATCAATTAAAAAATACAGATCAATAATCAATGAAATTTTGTCCTAAAGTATAAGTCCCATAACATTTTCAATTCCCAATGGCATGAATTTTATATTACCATGGATCAGATAATAAAATCTGATCCTCTATTGTGCAGAACTGTAGATGGTTCAGATTAGATACTGTAATAATATTTTTTTTAAAATTCTTTGGGTTCTTTAAAGGTTTAAATTTGCTCTCTAGCCATACATTCTTCGAATATTTCCATAAATTGTTTGCATAAGTTAAGTTGGTTTTTATGAGAACTCTAATGGTAATAAAAAGACTTCGATATCCCAAGAAAGAAATTTTTTTAAAAATTTTTAGTATATATCCACTAGCAATACATAAGAAAAAATGTATAACTTTAACGAAAAAACTTTTTTATAAAACCTGCATATTCTATTAAGACTGATTAAAATTTTGCTGTCTTGCTAACATTTTTAATTAATGCGCAATTTCAAATGTAATTAAAATTATTGTTTACTTATTTACCTAATGTTCAATGATTCTTAATTTAAAAGATTTCCTTTAGAATAAAGTACTCTGTTATTTTCAGTGCATATCAAACTACATGTATTATGAAAAGAATCATCCAAAAAACTTTTTTTAAAGACTTTAATTAAAATGTACTAAGAAGTAAAAAAATTCCTTAGGCTTAGATTATACAAATACATGTAGGCCTACGTATAGAAATTATATTGACTAAATAAAAGTGTGAGTGCCAAGAATGGATTAACAAATATTAGCGATAAATAAAGTTTAAAAGACAATGCGCATTCTTTAATATTTCAATTTCATTAATACAAGAGATACAATTTGGCATTTTTTTATTTTACTTTTTAATGTTTTGAAAATTGAACTCACCACTACTACCCACAAATAGTCAACTAACCATACATATGTATTACTTTTATAAAAGTATAGAAACTATACTAAATCTATATACTTTTAATGTTGTCTCATCATCCAGTCCATCTCTTGTTGACTCCTACCCGAAATTGCAAAACATTTCCAACCCTGGCGTCCGCCCAATGAAAGTTCTATTCTAGATAGAATTTAGCTGCCAGACTGATTTTATCTATATTTTATGGTCAATATGAAAATGGAAGAGTGAGGTGTGACTAATAAAGCTTGAAGTGTGGATGTGTACAGTATCCAATGAAAGAGATAACATCAATTATGTGGCAAAATATCAAAGCAAGATAAATTTAATGCTAACAGATTGACCATGGGTCAGGACAGACTGACCTTAAATGAACAGATTTGTTTGAAGTATTAATTCTTTTGTTATTTATTGAGATAATGAAAACTATAAATTATTTTTCTATGTCATTTGATTGGTGTTAAACGAAAAGAGAAAAAGGTCCCATTTTTTTTTTTTATTTTTCTGTGTTGCTGAATTACAATATTAAGAAGATAAATTATTTTACTCATTGTTATTTGCAACAATATAAACTTTTAGTGACATCTAGAAAAACAGATACATTTATTGCAAATGGAGTTAGTTATTGGGCTAATTGGACTGTTTTTATGTAATATAATATGTTTTGGGGGTTGTTAGTATCAAAATGCTCGGGTATCATCAATACAGTGTCAGGTGATACTTTTTTAGTATTGTTTGCTGTATTGCCTAGTCTTTTTGTATCAAGTATTGATTTGTGTGTATATTGATACATTTAAAAAGAAAAAAATTTAGATGCTAAATTACCAATGCTTTCCTATTGCCACTATTAGATAATTGCAGAAAAACAATAAGCGATTTTAATACTTTGTTTTTAAAAGTAATCTATAAATTTCAATCACTACAGTAATTATGTCCATCAACCCTACCAAATATTAACACACCCACCCCCCCACCAATACAACCACCGTTAGCGAACTGAAGGAAATTTTGGAAATTTTTTACTTGCGCTTTTTAATATCTATAAATGTTATTTCTAATCTTTCATTCATTTACTTTCTTTCATCAACTATATTTAGTTTCTCAATGTTTCAATGTTGACAGAAAATAAAACTTTATTTCTTTTTCTACGTGATCTGTCAGTTATATAAAAACTTGCACTCTTTATGTTTTAATTAAAAATGCTTTTTTTGTTCTCAAAATGTTGGTATTAAAGGCGTGGTTGTGACGTACATTTAAGCAGTATTTGTACTGGTATTGGCGATACTCCTTTCATGAAGTATTGGTATTTGTATTAATAATACAATTTAAAAATGTATTAATAACCCTGTTTTGATGGTTTGGACAGAAAAACATATTTGGGTAGAAGATGGAAAACATTAGATCTGCTTACACTGATATGTTGAAAAGATAAAATGGAGAGAATTATAGCAAAATTTGACCAGATTATTACTATTATGTTGGAGTGGGATTACATTTACTGCACCAAACAGATTGGACTGGGAATTATTTGTATGATAATGTGATTAATGATGTGGTGGTGTTCCAAGTTGATATTATTATTACTGTTTGAGGAAATTACTACATGTATTATGTAAGTATAATTTTTGTAGTTTGCAAGTAAGTACCATCTTAAAATACTTATTAAGTTTTTTTTTTCAAGTAAAATATTTTCTTATATAAAGAATAAAAAAATCTCAACTAAATATTTTCAAGTTAAAAAATATATTTTCTTTTTTTTCATAGTCATAAATAACAACCCCTTGTACAGGTTATGCACCCCTGCTATTAGAGGTGAGATTTCAGCAATAAAACTCTTCAGTTATGGAGACCATTTATAGAGGGATACAGTTTTATCTGCTGTCAGTCTCATCTGCTAATCTTTATTCATCATTGTCCTATGTCAACCCCTCAAGTCATTGCCCGGCAACTATTTTCCCCATTACTGGTTGTAAGTGGGCTCAATATATTTTTGAGTCTGGTCCGACCACTTCTATGTGTCGTTGTAAATTTATAAATTTTCTTTATAGATCACAAGCCCAACATTTTTCTGACTGTAAACAGCTTAGAATATCCCAACACCAGTAAGTTAAAATTATCAGTCTTAAAAAAAAAATATAATAAAAAATAGGTATTTTGTATCTACATCACTTATAATTCATGACCACAGTATTAATGAGCCTTAGAAGGAAACCTCTGCATTAATTAATCAATGAAAAAAATCAAATATATATCATTAAAAAACTACTTACACCAGGATGGTAAATAGGATTTAGTCAAAGTGCTAAAAATAAAGCAAATTTATATGAATTTATTTTCTTAATTTTCTGGCATGCCAGGAAAATTTTCTGGCATACCAAATGTGGTAGGCATACCATATAGTACCATCCCTATTGACCTTAGACCATAAATATTTTCTTCTGTCTCCATAGTTTCCAGTAACATATGCTTATTCCAAAAAACCTTTCATCACTCTCTTCCATAAAGGCAAAGTTTTATCATAATAGGCGGACTGTTCTGTTTCTTAAGGAATTGGTCACATCAAAATCATCCTGTAGTAAAAGTAATCTGAGTCATTGTACATCTTTAGAAGCTCCTGTTAAAGTATTTAGTGAAAGTATTAACTTTAAATATAGTTTAAATATGACTTTTTTCAAATCATTACAGGATCTAATAAAGTAATTAGAAAACACTCCGTGGTTACAATTTTTAAAGCCTCTTTACAACTCATGTTTTTCAAACATAATTTAAGTCAGGTATTATTTTTTTAATGTATCTTTTTTATCAAGAAAGCTTAAAATGTATGTGTTTGTACACCCCAGATTTTTTATGACACAATAACTAGTTCATTTTTAGTAACCAGCAAAATTAGAACATCCTAAATATCTAAAACCTAAGGTGTTTTCATCAAATGTACACACAATGTAAATAAATCTGAATGCCAATGTGTAAATGGACTAAATAAATAGATGTAAGACTTACCTCTAAAATTCTTTTTTCAAACTTTTCTTTATCTTTTATCTCTTTCTAAAAATATTTTAAAAAAAAAAGAAAATAATTCATCTTATAGTCTACTTTACATATGAAATTCCATTTGTATGAATTTTAATGACCTATAATTATCGTATAATTTTTTTTATTAAATTCACTTGGAGATTTAAATGTATAAAAAGACATTATATTTAAGTATATTTAATAATCATAAAAATTTTATAGCTTTATGAAAAGCATAATTTAAAAAGTGAAGAAATGTATAATATGTTATAATAATGACCTTTTTAGATTTAACATTCTCTGCTGCTGTTTTTATTGTATTCCACGTGCCACGTAGAGATATCTGTGCTTCATTTGACTGACCAGTTTTTTCAGACTTTTTATTGCCAAAATGCTGTTTTTGACTGAACTGTAAGTATTACTTGGTTTTTATAATGTAAAGTAATTACTGTGAATTTGCTAAATGAATACATTTACTAAATACAAAAAAGAATCTATGCAAAATATGAACTAGCTAAAAGCACATCATGCACAAAAATTAAAAATGGCTCATTTATAAAAAAATTTCAAATTTCCATTAATGGAGACCCACACACCACTATCCTTGAAACCATCATTAATCCAATGTGACAATCAAAAACGTAATATTGACATTAACAAGTGAATAAACATTTTTTAGTTTTTAACATAAATCATTGATTATTTGATCATAAAAGAAAGGTGACATCAAAGCAATTAGTTGCAAAGCAGCTTTTTTTCAACATTTCTTTTCCCCACTTCTACTTAAATTATAATTTTAATGTCTATAATGATAAAGTATTAATAAAGAATGTGTAGGCATACAAAGCTGAATATACTAACTTCTAGATCCAGATCAGCTGTATTGTCAGCTACTGTCAATGGCAGGACTACTATTTTATTGACTTTATAAATATGAGCATTGTCTGCTAATTTGCAAGCTTCACTTCTATGTTTTATGAGAAGAAGCATACATTTAGATCTGCAAAAGTCCAAGTCAAATTAAATTTCTTGTTAACACTTATATGACATAATTTCATTATTAGGGAAATATCTATGCAATCAACATACAAAAAACTGGCCAAAAGGATTTTGAAAAATATCTTACCAGGATGCAACTTTACTTTTCCAATTAAGCCATAAACCTGTCCAACATACACTGGATTCCAAGCATTATATAGTTCATCCCCTGAAACATTAATATAAAAATATGTAACAATTAATGATTATGTTTATTTGAAAGTTGTTTAAGATAACTATTTTTTTTTAATAAAAATAAAGGCATATTTCAATTCACAGCAACAAATATAACTTCTCTTTGTGCTCAAATTATAAAGATTTTTTTAACACAGAAAATTTTTTCATTCATAATCAATGAGTCAATAACTTGAAAGGATATTTTTTCTCTTGGATTGTATAAACCACAATAGGGATGGAATTTGTAATGTCCTTCTTTCATTGCCACCATAATTATTAGTGCAAAGGCAATGGAGTCATCCATGGGAGAAATGGAGGAAACTTTCACAATGACCTGAAAATTCCCTTGGGTTTCACCTGAGATCAAACCTGGGATCCTCAGGTTGACAGTCACATGATTTACACTGCTCAACCACCAGCCACACCTTGATTACTATAATAGATACAATTGTTCTTTTATAGGAATTGGATATCAAGAATAAAATTTCACTTTTTTTTAAACTTTTCACAATCAGTCATTCT
This sequence comes from Bulinus truncatus, assembly GCA_021962125.1. Taxonomy (NCBI): domain Eukaryota; kingdom Metazoa; phylum Mollusca; class Gastropoda; family Planorbidae; genus Bulinus; species Bulinus truncatus. Next base: position 7,743,371 of record JAGDYQ010000007.1, read on the forward strand.
CAGTGGTACCTCTACATAAGTGTCCCAACATACGATAGTTTTTAGATATGAGCTGCCAAAACGAAAGCGTGTTTCCTTTTGAAATACCCAAAGAAAAAGTTTGAGATCCCTTTGGGCAGATCAGCCGGCTGCAAATGATGTGGTTTACTGCTCCTCATTAGCAGCATTTTCCCTCTTCCCAGTCCAGTGTACTTGCATTTTGTATTTTTTTGTTCATTTACCATACTTTAACACATGAATGGAAGTGAATGGAAGAGTCAGTGCTCTCAGACGAAGATAGCGTCTATTGAATTAAAGTGTGAAACCATAGAAAAACATATGAGCAAGGTGTGTGGGTGACTGACTAAGTGAAACTAATACAAGTATAGTACTTCAACGATATGTTCAGTGCATAAACAAGAAGTCAATAAAGGGTGTAACATGAGCTAAAGGGTGTTACAATAATTTTTGAAACAAATGCTAACTATCTCCTTACCAACATCTTCCGTATTAAGATCAAGTCAGCTAATTTCCAAGTAAATATGCATAATAAAACCAGTTTTCTGTTCTTTATGTTCCTTCTATTATGTTTATACAATATTTGTCACTTATAAATACATTTTTTATTTCAAAAACAAGTAAAAATAATTGGTGTAGCATTTTTGAGGCTGAAACTGATTAATGCCATTTCAATTAAATTCAATTGGGAAAATTGCTTTGAAAAAAGTTCCCTTAATAAGTAGCAGATATTTGAGACAGATGAAGTGTAGAATTCATCTGTTTCTATATGCCTTGGCATATGAAGGGATTATTAATGAGTTGTACAACACACAGCACTTCTTCACAACCTTTAAATCCTAACATTTTCCAAGCTGAAAAGTTTTACCTCTTCCCCATCAAAATAATTTTTTCAAAAAATTGTTTTATTATTATTTTTAACATTAATTACAAATCAAACTCAGGATTATAGCGTTAATTGCATTTGTGCTTTAAATTAATTTAGCTTTACTTATTTTTTTAGTTTTGTTTTAATATATTCTTTTTTTTTTTAGTACTAAAGTTTGTGAGCAAAATAATTACAAATTAAATATAAATATATAATAACAATATTTTTTTACACCATCATGTCATTGGTTGCCTTAATCTAGACATTCTAGTGTCACTAGTGACAGTGTCAATGTCTAGATACAAGAAATGTACAAACGTTCTGATTAGTCATTCTACCTGTTTTAGATTCTGCTTTCCATTTGACCGATTACACCAAAGACTAAAGTTATGATCCCCCAGAATATAATGTAAGTCTGTATGATATAGCTCCATTCTTCTGAAAAACATCTGTAATGTTTTTGTAGTTGATGTCAACAAATCCTCAGCACCAAATAAGGAAGAATATAAATTTTGGTTTATTTATGAAAATATATAAGTTTTAGCAATCAGAAATCGTAAATCCTTTGATTTATTTAGTGTTATTATATCAGCTTGTATTAAGTTTTAAAAAAAGCAGTAACTAGTACTATAATTAATAATATGTATACTTGCAAAACATTTTGAACAATAAAAAAAAGACCTGTCCTTCAGCATTAATATTTTTTTCGTGATATTTTATGAGACGGAATTAGTAATTTATCCTAGGTAGCATACTTCAAAATGGCCGAACTCATGAAGTTACAAAAATGAAAGTACTGGAGAATTTGTTCCTTTCATCATTTTGATTAACTAATCATAGCATGGTTTATTTGAACTAAAATTTCATTTTTTTTATTGCATGTTTTTAACATGCTTTATACAATGCAGGGGGACTCCATGAATAACGCGACATTCAATCCATTTTTTAGGCACTTAGTCTTAGATAAAAATTTCAAAATTATTAAATCAAAATAAAACTAGTATAGATTAATGAAACTTTTAGAGTACATCCTAACAGTAATCATTTAATGACATTATCTTATTATAAGAAATTTGATTTTTTAAGTAATACTTTCTTTTACTAAAGACTAAGACCATAAAAAAACCAAATACGATAAAGACCACATTTTTTGAACATTTTACTTTAAAACTGCATATCTTACAAGTCTTTAACTTTAAAGTTAGATGGTTAAAATTTTCAACACATTTTTGTGATTATGTAAAGATGTAAATGCTTGTAATTTTTCACTTGATATGTTGATTGTAAAAACAAAATAGTTCAGTTGTCATGAAAGATAGTATTATGATTATAGCTTGAAAACTATTAAAGTTAGAAGCACTAAATTTTGTAGAAATAGAATAAAATGCATATACTAAACATCATTAGTGCTTTAATTTTAAAAATTCTATAAAAAAAATTTATAGTATTTGAAGACGAGACAAAGCGAAAAAACAATTTGTACACTAAATTGCAGAACTCTTGAATCAGTTGAAACTGAACATATTTTTATTTGTCATGTTTTTTATTGTAAGAATTTAGATGAATTGCTATACAGTTCTTTTTATTCTTTCTAAACTGACATCACATCTTGAAAATAAAAAGATTGATAAATACATGTATTACATTTAAATTACAAATCATACTATAATGAACAAAAATTACAACATTTTAATAATAGATTAATAAACCTGTTTTATTTTGAATAACTCCAGCAACTTAATCAAAGAATTTTGTATTCATTTTGTATTACAACTGCAAGATTTAGAATTATGTGCTTATGTGTGCTGTATCATTTTTATTATACGTTTATCTTAAGATGTCATCAGGTCTTTAAGGAGAAAAAAAATTGCATGACAAGAATTTAGTTGAAATTAAAAGAAAGTTGAAAATTGCACTTCTTTTAATCTAATACTAATAATAGGACATGGGAAATTGTTATGTATAAAGCCATCATGACATATTTAACTTAATAAGAATTATCATTACAATCTGTGCTACAAGTTATTACCATATCTGAGTGTGCCGTTATAACCTATTCAAAACGAAACGCCTTGCTCTTGTTGACCCAATATTTCATTTTTTTTAATTGGAGATGTATTAAAACATCAAAATGTGAATTATTATATTTAGGTCATGATTAATTTTTATTGATATCATAAGATAGAATGAGATTAAATCAAAAATAGACATTGCACTATGAAATTCATAGGATAATATTGTAAATACAACATAGCCAATATATGCTTCTTGTTAAATGATTACATTTGATTAGTAATATCACATTTTTCTGATTGGTGTCATTTTTATTACAATTTTTTTTTTATTTTGCCAGGTTCCTGAATTAAAGCAGTTGCTCAAAGAAAAAGGTCTTTCAGTATCAGGAACAAAATCAGATTTATTAAAGCGTCTGACAGAGTCACTTGGCACAGGTTTCTAATTTTTTTCTTTTTTGTTTTAAATAAAGAAGTTACTTTGCTGTTAAATTAAAGGCTTAGTTCATATACAGACATGCAAAGCATTTATTTACTTAGAAATGACATATTAAATTGCTCATATTTAACAGAAAAAAATGTAAATGTTTAATTTCTGCCAAGGTCGTTGCAATTTTTTTCCCATTTTGTAAATCATATGGAATATTTAAATAACATTTATATATATATATATATACCCCCCCCCCCCCCCCCCCCCCCCCCCCCCCCCCCCCCCCCCCCCCCCCCCCCCCCCCCCCCCCCCCCCCCCCCCCCCCCCCCCCCCCCCCCCCCCCCCCCCCCCCCCCCCCCCCCCCCCCCCCCCCCCCCCCCCCCCCCCCCCCCCCCCCCCCCCCCCCCCCCCCCCCCCCCCCCCCCCCCCCCCCCCCCCCCCCCCCCCCCCCCCCCCCCCCCCCCCCCCCCCCCCCCCCCCCCCCCCCCCCCCCCCCCCCCCCCCCCCCCCCCCCCCCCCCCCCCCCCCCCCCCCCCCCCCCCCCCCCCCCCCCCCCCCCCCCCCCCCCCCCCCCCCCCCCCCCCCCCCCCCCCCCCCCCCCCCCCCCCCCCCCCCCCCCCCCCCCCCCCCCCCCCCCCCCCCCCCCCCCCCCCCCCCCCCCCCCCCCCCCCCCCCCCCCCCCCCCCCCCCCCCCCCCCCCCCCCCCCCCCCCCCCCCCCCCCCCCCCCCCCCCCCCCCCCCCCCCCCCCCCCCCCCCCCCCCCCCCCCCCCCCCCCCCCCCCCCCCCCCCCGATTCTTTCTTTTTTTTTTCCTTTTTCTTTTTTCTCTTTTTTTTCTTCTTTCTTTCTTTTCTTTCTCTCCTTTTCCTCCTCCCTTTTTTTTTTTTTTTTCCCCTTTTTTTTTTTTTTTTTTTTTTTTTTTTTTTTTTTTTTTTTTCTAATATATATATATAAAATTTCTATGACTTTTAATTATTTTTTTGTTTACAGTTGGATTTAGATACCATTTTTTAATAGACATAGAATGAAAAAAAATTTAATTTGGGCTCTAGTAGGGAATTATTTCACTTTTCACTGGTCATTAAGCATTGAGTAAACCAGATTTTTATACAATAATTTTATAATTTTCTATGACTCCTTTTATTTCTAGCGGAAATCCATGATGATACTATTGATGAAAGCATTAATAACATAGATGACATAGTAAGTAATGATAAATGAGGAATCCACAGGAAAAAGGGGAATTGTAACTAAATGAAAAAAATCAATTTAGCTTCCTTCATAAACAATTATCTCCCCTTTTTCCTCAAATGTTACCTACATTATCAACAAATAGTAATTTATATATGTATTTATATATATAAATATATATCACATGCAAATTTCTTTTGAAGTTGCTATAGCTAAATTGACAGGAACTCATAACTTTTACGTTTTACTAAATTTTGTTACACTGTTTTTTTTTGTGCCTTCCATAAAATATTAATGTAATTTTACTAAAATAGCCCAAAGTAATTGTTGTTAATGTCTAAGTAAAATTGTAACTGTTTGTAACAAAAGGTGCAAAATTAGCGTAAAAAATGATTAAATTATCTAATGCCAATTAATTTTTTTGTGTTGTGTAGATCTGAAATACCCCACTTGCATTATTATTTTGTATGTGTTTCGCAAATACAATCTAAAGTATTAAGTACATGTAATAAGTAAAATATTTTTAATTACACTAACCCAAACAAAAAAATTATCATTAATTAAACTATAATGTAAATTACCATCTTTACAAAAAAAGATAATCAGTTTCCATAAAAAAAAAACCTACCCTAAGCAGTGCCTGTACGATCACATTTTACTGAAGCTATACCATGGCCGTCTAAACTTAAATTGACCTCTCTGCCAGATTTAGTGAATTTTTTCCCACATCGCTTGGATTGTAACAATGCAAGAAATATCCCCATCTCCATCTATCACACTCATCTATTTTCGCATGTTGAACTCAAGCCGACTTTTAAAACCAATTCTAATTTGGAACGAAAAAGTATCGTCAAAAGGCTGGGGGTTTTTTTATCGCAATACTGAAATAAGAAATTTGTTACAATGACGATTTCTAACAAATGTTATATAAGCGAAGGGGAAGGACCAGAAAATATTTCACTATACTGAAAAATGCATTACAAAGGCGTTCATAATAACAACATTTCACTGTATTAGACTGAAATGATAAATATTTCAGTCAAGACATGTATTGGGAATTATTAGAACATTATTGATGCTAAAATAATAAATAATTCATACAGTATTTGTAACAGGAGCTATCAGTATTGCACAACAATTTTAGAATCCCTGTTCAGTAAGTTAGGGTATCCTATTAAATTAAATCAGTTCAAAATCCCAGGGTATTTGGTAAATTAAATTAGTTTAAAAAGCTAGGTTTATATTTTTGTTAAATAAAAAGAGGTAAAATGGACAAGTAATGTTCTTCACAAATTCTAGTTGCCCTTTTTAAGTGAAGAGTTATTATAGCAGCCATATCCAAGACAGTTCATAAAAAATCATTATAAAAAAGAATAAGGCCATTAAACTGTCAGCTTGACAAAGAATATTTAAACCTTACATTTCCTTTTACCAAACAAATAACTTAAGTTGGAAAAGTTCCTAATTTTTTTTAATGAGTGAGATAGAGAGGTGGATGAACTAATCAAACAAGATAGGTTTTTAGAATTATGGAAAGGTATATTCAGAGATATAGAATGTATGCAAGTAGGTTTGCAGGCTACCTACACTGAACAGACAAACTGATTAATAAATTACAAACAGAAGCCTATTTGAAAAGATAGTTTCAATTATTTTTATGTATGAAGTATGATTTGATCAGGCATATATGTATACTATTCATGGCATTAGAAGAGAATACATCTTCACGTGAATATGTTTCATATATAACTTTATTTTGAAGTTTACATAATAAATATAGGTTGAATTATGTATTTGCTACTACAAGTATACAAATGCTTTTACAGCAACAAAATAATAATACCAACCGCACACAAACAAATAAAACCTATTGTTATCATATTTTTATTCAAATTAAATCAGCAGTCACTATCTAAGCCAATAATGAACCAGTTCTTTAAGTCACACTTCTCTGACTTTTGGCCTGTATCTGGGATAATTACCCAAACTCATTTCCATATTTATGTCTTAGTAAAATATTTTTACGCCACCATCTGTCCATTTTCGCTGGTTTTTAACCCATTTTTTGACATCATTATTTTTATTCTTTCTCAGATATAAAACCTTGAATTTAGATTACATTAGAAATAGCCCATATCTATTTCTCATTGTGGTGAATGAAGTTGATAATAAACATTAAATGCAAAACACTTACCCTAGTTTTCATTAATAACACTGAAATTAAACTAGTGTATGAGTTGATTATTATTTGAATTATGATCATAATTGGTGAGTATAAATTAAATGATGTTGTCTTCAATCAGTTAAATGATGACACTTTGAATGAGTCAACTAAAAAACAAGAAGTTACACCAGACTCCATTGGGCAAGCTTCAACAATAAAACCACCTCTAAAACTGGTTCAGATAACAAACTCAGTTGTATCAAATGGAGATGCAGAAAAGTTAGTACAGTGTTATTTAAGCTTTTCGAACTTTTGTTTCATGCAAACTTAAAAAACCTTAAATTATTAGTATTTTAACTGTCACTGTTTGAAATTTTTTTTTTTTTAAATTTACTACAAAATTTTTTCATCTAAAATACAATACCAAATAAACTAACTGATGTGAATTTTGTATTTTAAAACTATAGCAAAAACTCATCTAAAGAAGATTTGACAACAAAGGCAGCCAAACCGTTAGAGATTGCTAAACTGTCTGCAGAGGAGGTTAATATTTAATGTTAAGCTTTTTAAATAAAAATTTAAAAAACACAACTTGCATAATCTTCTAAAAGTAACACCAAGCCAATATATTATTTTTTATTTTGTGTACTTGATTTATATCTACTTTAAAACAAGTCATTGAATATGTATTGCTATAGTTTAGAAAATGCTTTTTTGTGTGTAAGGTATTAATAATTTTTTTAAATTTCATTTTTTTTTATCAAAGAGGCTTAAATTAAGAGCCAGCAAGTTTGGCACAACCTCCAATGACACAAAAAAACAGCAGAGAGCCGAGAGGTCAGTAACTTAATTAATCAGTCAATTGTTTGGACTGATCACAGATGTAAATGTTTTTTTTTTTTTATATAATTAATTTGATAATTTTAAATTAGAGTAGTTTAAGGTTAAATAAATACTGATGACTTGAAAACAGTGTAGATTTGTATCAACTGTTAAAATATTAGTGACTAAATAATCATAATACATGTATTAATGTTGCATAATCATAGTTGAAGTTATGTTGAAAGGCTCTATAAATGAGACAAAAGAGAAATGCTTAAAACATGGTCAATATTTAAAAGTGTAAAATTTATCTGATTCTGAGGTCACGGTATTGTGTGTTTGGAACAAGGCCCAATCTTCTTTACTTCCCCTACTTGATTCAAGTACCCGTTTAAAACTACTCTCTCCAGGACCTGGAAAAATTCCCTTAGTTCTCACAGAGGGTTGAACCTTGGACCCTCATGCCGATAGTCGAGCTCTACGCCACTTGACTATCCATCCCTTGTTTAATATACAGAATGATATAAATTCAAGCAATCAAAATTTATATTGATTTTGTAAAAATATACTGTTACATGTATGATTTCTTTTCACTCATATTGTGACCTCAGTACTTAAAGATTGAGGCTAACTAACTAATAATTTTTGCAATAGCTTTAATTATTAATCTGAATGTCTGCAATAAAATAAATAAATATTTCTAGCCCATTGCCTGTATTGTTTCTTCGTGAATGATGTTTTTAGAAATTATTTTTCACCCTACACTGAAAAATTGTTATTAATTTCCTGTTTTATAAATAGGTTCGGCTCGACCACTGACTCAAGTACTGTAAGCAAATCAGACCCTAAATCGGTAAGTAGTCTTAAGCATTATCACTCTCACATTATTCTGAATACCATTATTGAGTTTGCTTATTACTACATTATTATTTAGTTTCTAGATATTTGTTTAACTTGTGATTTAATTTAGAAAGCATCTAAATTTAATTTTTTTATTTTGTTCTCACATAAAAAATAACTAAGTTAAAACCAAAAACTTGTATTCCCGTGTGTGATTGGGCTTTCTGATGACATAGACCTGGGGGAGGAGGGGCAGCAACAGCAATGATGATAAATAATCCTAATGTTTCATAACATAAGCTATTCTTTTTATTTCCATCTTCAATAGTAATTATGTAGAACTCTTCTCATGAGCATTACATTAAAAGTAGTTCACTTTATATTGATGTTTATTGTTTCTGTTGGTCAAGCAGAACTTATTTTCATCTTTTTAACAAGTATTCTATAATAAGCTCATTTATTACTTTTTTATGTTGTTTATTTATAGCCAGATGAACTTGAAAAGTTAAAGAAAAGAGCTGACAGATTTGGTGTAGTTCTTTCTACTTCTCTGTCCAAAGTATGTACATGTATTGTTTTTTCCTCAGTTTTTACTATTTAAACAATTGAACTAAAAGGTTTACATATAATTTTAAAATTACTATTTTATAATTTTTAAAAATTATCTCTTATGCTGGTGCAAATATTTTAATATGGAGCAATGTTCCGCAAACGTATGTTTTTTGGCCACATTTGGCCAGATTGGAAGCTCTAAGTGGCTGGTGGAAAGTCTCTTGGGTTTGTATTAAGTGCGGACAATTATGAGGCTGCGTGCGACCATTGCTGTTTTGGATGTAATTTTCATACTCTACTATTTATATCTTGTAAATATATTAGTAGTTACACAGTATTGTAGTATGTGTAAAGATTAATTTATAATATATTAATCTGGTACTTTATTTATGAGTACCAAGGTGAAAATAAAAGGAAAAAAACACATCAATTGGACCCAGCTTTGGAGGAGGAATTTCTCATTCTTAAACAATGGAAAGTATGAGTTTGTCTTCCTTCTGAATCAAAAATATCAGTTCTGAAACTAGGCAACATCAGTAATCACTTTTCCACAAAGCATAAACAGCAGTTGAATCAAAAGTACGTTTACCAATGATGACGAATTAAAATTTGAAAGAAGCAACGCTTGCAAAGCACTTTCATGCTCTACATTCGGTGTGTGTAAAGTCCCTGTAAGGATGAGATGAATCTTATATCCTATAAACCACTAATGGGACTGTTGTTTTATGGTTCCCTACTTTCATTCCAACCATAGCTGATAGTGCAATGGCCATGGATGGCACCAGGGAGATATAGTATAGACTTGAGCCATGACCTGAAATATCCATTTGTCCTTACCAGAGATTAAACCATGGATCCTCATGTCGACATGGATGTTGGCCCAAAAACAGAAACTATACTTAAATGTAGAGCTAATATTAAAAAGAAAAAGCCAAAAGCATACTAGTTGAATGGATAGTTTGCAGTTAACAACGAAACAAATTTTATTACCAAAGTGAAGGCTGTTCCGCTGTCCGTAGACAAGCTTCTTGGGGCATAACTATGTGCATTGATATCATCAACCTGTAGTTATCTTAAGAATTATCCTGAATGAACATAATTGCTCATGCAATAGATGAGATTACCTACATTTAAGACATTGCTCAATGCTGCTCATCAATGATGAATTTAAAGTAGCTGAATACCATATGATTCTATACCCCTTTAAAGGGTTCATTCAAGAAGACGCATTGATCATGTCTGGGAACACTAAAGAAATTTCACATTCCAATTGATAAGATTTATGAGGTGAAAACAGATTATTCTCCATCAATGACTTGAAAAGTAAAAGGCTTTGTAACTATGCTGAAAGATATTTGTGAAGCATGAAATGCCATAATCACGTCATTATCATCTTTTGTTGAGGAACAAATTTATGGAAAGGTTTATACATTCCTCTCTATGTTGCGAGATTTCAGTTACATTATCACCAGTCCATTTCTTAATGTTTGCAACCCATTTCTTTCTAGAGTGTCCTCTCTTCTGCACCCCCTCAAGGGTACGCTGCAATATAGTATTTCTCAGGGTATTTTGGTGCGAGACATACCCAAAATAAGTCAGCTTTTTACAGTAGCCAGGTTCCTGAGAGCTAACCAGGCTGCTAATCATTTCCTTGTACTAGATATTGGTCTTATGGTACATGTATGAATTTGGAACAGTTTTCTTAAGGATCAAATCTCAAATGCCTGTATCCTTTTTTCTCTCTCAGCATGCTGTGTCCAAGATTCTCACCCCTAGAGCAGGAAGTGGATTACCAATGATTAGTACATCCTGTACTTGGTGCCAGCTAATGGCCTTACTTTTCCAGAACCTATGTAATCTGGACATGGCAACCGTAGCTGTGATTCTAGTGTGAATCCCAGACACACAGGAGCCATCCTTGGAGAACATTGAGTCCAAGTACCTGAAGCTTTCCACCTCTTTTATCCATTCATGGTTATTTCCGCCTTGCTTCCAAATTGTGGAGTTCACTATTTCACATTATGTCGTTCACTTTAAAGATGAAAACAGAAATATCTTGTTGAATATGGTACCATTACCAAATATGTAACTGTCATTATGTATTATCAGTTTGCATACACATTATTAAAATAATGAAAATTTCGTGATGCTCTAAAATTGCAAAATAATTTTCTCCTCTTTTTAAAAATAGACAGATGAAGAGGAAAAGAAGAGAAAAAGGGCAGAGAGGTTTGGAGATACTAACACATCAGCCACAGCCAAAAGACCTTTATCTGTCAATTCCTCTGATCCAGAAGTTGAGGTTAGCGAAAGAATTACTGTAAAACACATACATGTATGATCTCCATAGAATTTGATATTAGTTTGTTGATTAATATTTCAAGCATGTGGTATTACTTAGTATAACAAACATATGTTGGCCGTTTGGTAATATTTTTTGTTTTTTTTATTTGACATTACTTAAAATACATATCTACATGAGATTCTATACTAGTTCTTTGATTCAATTTTAAGCATGTGTAATAAATAGTAAAATAAAATGCTTTAATAAACTAAATATTTCATTATTTTTCCTTTTTTTTTTCAGGACAAAAAGAAAAAAAGAGCTGAACGATTTGGCCTTACTACATAATGATTTGTTTGTCGTTCATTTCATTCACAGCATAGTGTTTATTGTTTGACCAATTTCATTTTTAAATGCATCATTTCAGTGGATTAATATATAAGAATTTTAACTTTCAACATTTTGTTTTAATGCAGTTGCTGTTTTTTTAAGTCTCTAATGAAAAATTATTTTAAGCCTTCCATTTATTTCAGATTTGTCATAATTTATTTTTTCACTCCATTGAATTTTATTGCTAGGTGAAGTATGTATTTTATGGATATAAGTTATTAAAATTATTTTAAAATTTTATTTGTAATTTTCTATACAAGATCTGTATTGTCTTCTGTTGTGGGTATTATTTTTATTTTTTTTAAAAAAAAAAGCTTATAAAATTTAAAAAAAAACTTTGAATTATGTAGTTTTTTTTTATTGTGTTGAAAGTATGTCAACAAATTAAAATGTCTAAAAAATAGTTTTGTAATATATAATAATAAAAAAAACAACAAAGAAATCTTTAAATATTGAATCATATAATTTATTGTATACACTGTTTAAATTAAATAAACTAAAATTCATACATAGACCTAGATGTTTATTTCACAATGCTGGAAATAGAAAAAAAAAAACATTTGCGATGAATATTTATCCCAACCATTTAAATGAAAATTCATTAATATTTTTTTTTAAATGCTGCAATTTTTTTTAAATGGTTTCTATGATGTACAAACAATGTCAACAAAATACTCTAGTGCCACACACCTAGCTCTAATGAACATGTACCCATTCCTTAAAGAAAACATGTCATAAATACTTCAAATGTAAAACTTGCATCAACTTATTGATATAACATTATAAATGAACAGCATAAATTGAAAGTGCAAATACAGTTCAAGAAATCTTCAAGCCTCTTCAGCAAAATTTGAACATTTCAATTTGAATAAACTTATCAATGATCAGTGTGATTATTTACAGTATTTATAAATGGATATTTGGTTACTCATTTACATTATTAACAGATTCTTTATTAACTTTGACTGATTAATGTTCATTAAACCTTCTCATATAAATTAAGTGAAATCAAAGAATTTGATATATGTAATGTAAATATGATCTCCTTGATGCTGTAATTTTAAATTAGCCTGGAAATAGGTGAGAATGTCTATCGCTGCCTTACAGTAATGAGCTTCTAGTTAACCTAGACAGATCACTGGTAAAACGCCATAATGGTATTTTTCTTAGACAAGAAATGCAGATTATGTACATAAGATTTTACATAGAAAAAAAATGAAGGATGTGTTGACACGTATCATGTGACCTATAATAATAAATTCATGAAAAAATAGTTTCTTCCAAATCGAATGAATCAGTCTAGAATTATGGGAGGCATATAAAATTAAAGTACGACTAATGAAAATTTATATGAGGAAAAATACTTTCCCCAATGATACAATTGATAAAGTAAATAAAGGACAATGCTCATTAGTACATTTATGCATAACGATTTAACAAGACAATTCACAGAATGAACCAAGTAGGTTGTTGGGGTGTTGTACAAGAAGGTATGTAGAAATTAGAGGAGACTTTGATCTTGAATGTTTTGGTCTTAAAAAAAAAAAAGTTATGGCATCAAACATGAGATATTGCAAAATGTAAGTTAAAACATTTCAGTCACAAAGCTAGAAAAAAAACATTTTTTTAACATGTCAAGTGAATTTCTAAAATAACAGTTTTAAAAAGATAATCAGAAATATATAAAAGCAATGCATAACATTTTAATAAAATGCATGAATAAGTGTAATTCTATCTAAACTTAGGCTTTATATTACTTGATAAAATGAAGTATGCTAAGGACTATTATTGCTAACATGTTTAACAGTCAAATATGCAGGGAAAAAAAATATTTTTAGAGGAACTTTCTTTTTACAGCTTCCCTTTTTTTTTATCTGACAGAATTATTCATTAATTTAAAAAAAATTGTAGAAGCAGAAAATAAAACTGTACAAAAAAATCTTGTCAAAGTGAATTAATAAAAACGAACAGGTTCATATGAAATCACATGTAATTATTTCTACAAAAGTGTCTATAAAAATGTCAAAAGAAGTTTGTAATCTGTCACCATATGCTCCATTTTAAAAAAAAATTCTTTCTATTGAGCTTTAACATATAAATATAAAATTGGCATCTGAAGTTGTTAAATGAGTATCTGTAAAAATGAACTTCTGATCAAAGAGAGACAAATCTTTTAAAAGCCAACAAGGGAGATTAAACTGACAAGAATGTTATAATGAAATCCTGAGATAATTTTAAGTTGTTTTGTTGTTTTTTTTAAGATCAAACATTATATGAGAGAAATTATAGCCAACTGCCTAACAATCATGCAGACAAATGCTAGTAATAATAATATTTCAACAGCAGAACACATATTACAAACCAACAAACATAAAAACAGATCATTTCCTTTGTAATGAACACAGCTGATTGGTATGTACATGTTTTCTAAGGACATTATACAAGGGAGGGGACTCTATACATATATACAAAATAAAGCTTCAAGTTCAATCAATTTAAAAATTAACAGAAATAATGTTTCAAAGATAAATTATCTGTATGTTTTCTTGAAGAACATATATATAAATGATGAGCAGTAACTGTAATGAATGAACATCAAATGGCTGTCATAAAATGTTTTTAGCAGTTAGTTTAAAAAGGCTCCAGCCGACAATCTATTAGCAAAATAGCAGGGCTAGCAATGATCCACCCAGACTCAGGACTGAAGCTATTAGCCGATTGGGCCACCTTCCCATTCATCACCCAAACTATTGGACTGTTAAGCTGCCTGTCAAAAATTGTTTCACTTTTGAGCTATTCACACAAAAAAAGGTTGTATTATCCTACCATTCCTAATGGGCTCTCTTACTTTTTTTTTTCTCAAACTTTAAGAAAAAAATCTAAAGTTTAAAGTTGTTGTTTTTTAGCCATTTTAGTTTCTAATTATGGCTTGGTCTTTTTTTTTTAATTAAGAAAACAAAATCTGGTTTATAAATCTGAAAAGACTGAGAGATTATTTTAGCAAATATTCGGTTTGATAGTTATGCATCCACAAGATAATAGCTATGTATCCACAAGATAACCACTGTTGAACCCAAGTGATAATTCCCAAATTAAGGACTCTATACAAATAAAAAAAGGAGACACAAATATATATAGTTGCCATATAATTGCAAAAAAAAAAAAATCAGCTTATGGCTTGAACACAATCTGGATCTCGGACTCTTTGATCCAGTTTGTTATGGTCTTTCCTTGTTTTGCTTCCATTCATCATAAACTGATTCGAATAGTTACCCAATATATGCTGTTGTAGTACTTTGTGCTTATATTCATTGTATTGATTAATCTTTTATTGTAAAGGCACCTCAGGACAAAAAAAAGAATCTGTAAAAAAGAAAATCAGCTGCAGGAACATTTGAAAGCCAACTTTGTTGTTTTTTTTTGTATCTGTATAAAATATGAGAGACAATGAATGAAAGAGAAAACAGACTGCCAAAACATCAGTTAGGAAGGAATGATGGACATTGCTTGGCAGGCTGATGAACTGAGAAAAAGTATTTTTTTTTACATACATTTTTTTTAGATGGAGCAAGATGAGATAAAGTAATTCTAGAAGACATTAGTGACTAGAGCACGATGAGATAAAGTAATTCTAGAAGACATTAGTGACTAGAGCACGATGAGATAAAGTAATTCTAGAAGACATTAGTGACTGGAGCATGATGAGATAAAGTAATTCTAGAAGACATTAGTGACTGGAGCATGATGAGATAAAGTAATTCTAGAAGACATTAGTGACTGGAGCACGATGAGATAAAGTAATTCTAGAAGAAATTAGTGACTGGAGCATGATGAAAAGTTCCAAAGACTTTTGACATCTGGTGAAATGAGCAAACAGCTTATGTATCACATAACTTACGGATAGATTTGTTACCTAAAAGTGCAACTGATCTAAGCCTGACAACTTTCTAATTTATGGATGACATCCAGTGACATGAGCAGACAATTTATCAAATATAAAAATATAAAGATCTATGGGACACAGAAAGATCCATAGGAGAGTTTAATGCCTGAAGCATGATTGATGCATCTGAAAACTTTATTTTTTTGACCTCCAGTGATATGAGCAAACAATTCATCATATATAAAGAGCTATATGGTTCCAACATATATCATCACCCAATGGAAAGATCTTGTATAGATCATAATAATATACTGTAAATCAAAAGCTTACTGCTAACTGGAATTACCATGATTAAATAGGAGCACAGTATGTTTTGTGTATAAAAACATTAGCTAAAATATTCATATAATTTTTCTTAGAAATTGACTTACCTGTTATAAAAAAGCTGTCTTCTCTGTACCTAAGAAATATTTATTAGACATACATGATAATGTAAAATTACAAAAGAAACATCAGCGTAAAAAGAGGTTCGTTTACACAGAACTAGGAAATTTTAAACTGCATCAGGTTCAGTATTTGTATTACTTTAGGATATAAAAAAATAATTGAATACAAACATTGTAATTAATAAATGATGCATAATACAAATACCACAAAGAATGTAAATATTATAACAGCACAACTTAAAAGTTTATGTTGATCTCCTGTACAAAAAAAATATTTTTGGAACTCATAAACTGTATTATAAAACTAATTTTGTATGTAAATGTACTAGTTTATATTCTATGCCAGAGAATCCCAACCTGATATTGACAGAGCCCACAAGGTCTCAGCATACTTTTACAATGAGCAACTCACTTTTCCTAAAAACAGAGTCATCTTAATAGCACCATGGGCAGCTAGGCGAACCAGTGTCCTGAGGGTCGTATAACAATCACTCACAATAAAGAATCGCATTGGGTTGGTTGTACCCAGTGGGCCGATGCATAAAGAGATGGTCCTGCCAAAAAGCATGGAATGAATCTATGGACTGCTCATATCAAATTTCAAGAATAGTTCAAATGACAGGAATGAATCTATGGACTGCTCATATCACTTTTTGTCACCTCTTGTGAAGAAACCAAAAATAGATGGAATTTAAATTTTCAAGAATGCTAAACTAGCTTAACTTTGAAAAAAAAAAATCATTTTTAACTGTCTGCAATGCCAAGCAATGTCAACTTTTTTTTGTCCTTGTTTACCATAGTTATCACTTGGGTCAAGTGGTTATCTTCTGGACAGCTGAGAGATAAGGTTAGTTCTAAAGAAGGTAGTAGGTATGGTAAATATAAAGGTTCAACCGAAGACCTTCTCTTCAAATCTTTTACTGAATCTAAATGAACCAAATAAAAAATGTGGATTACATATCTCAATCAAAAGAAACCCAACAACTGTGGACAGGAATATATTAAGTTGTGGTATGCAAAAATAGTCCAAACTCGAGTCAAGAAAATATTCCTTCTAAAAATCATGAACTGAGATCAGAAATAGATCTAAAAAAAAAAATGAGAATCTCCACCTGTAGAAAACATTGTCCATGCCTGCTTCTACTTAGTGAAATGATCTATAGAACTTAACTTTACAAGAAGAAATCAACCAATTGTGGATACTTTTTTTTCATCAATTGCATGTTTTTCTCATTAGATTTTAGATTATGGTAAGTGTATATAATAATCAAATGGAAAAAAAATAGAAAGTTAAAATGAAAGTAAAAAAAAATAGACCAAAAAAAAAGCAGGGATATGTCAGAATATGTTCCATGAAATGTTTTAAATTCCTAATCATTAAAAATTATATTTCTTTTTCTTAAGTTTCAATAAATAATGAACCACTTGCTAAATCACATTGTTAAAAAGTTTTATTTTCAGACATGAATTTAATAATTTTAATTTTTTTTCTTCAGTTTCCTGAATTTTTTTTTTTGGGTTCTAATTTCCAAAATATTTATTTCAAACCTAAGAAGTAGCCCAGCCGAGTTATCAGAATAAGGGCTGCAAGAACAGTACACTGAAACAATAATCTCACCAAATTGGAATATTAGTTCAGAATTTAATGTCATAATCTTTGTATAGCTAACAAGATGAAACTAAAATATTATTTTCTTTAACTTTGTTAAAAAAGATATGATTTCCTCATCCAAATCAAGTTTCTAATTATATAAATGGACAAAAATTATTCTAATATAGTAAGACCCTGCTTAACCTTTTTGGGATATATTATTCCAATAAATAGTAGGACTAAAAGAAACAGCACTGATTTGTACATTCCAGTTAATAAGAGTGCTTAGAGAAACCCCACTAAATGAAGCCATCTTATTCCAATATTTATTAACATGTTATATTTTACAACATAGATTTTTCAAAAGAATGAAAACATATGTGATTTACTATGAGATGTCAAAGGCTCTTTTTCATTTGAAAATTTGTTGAGATTTTTATTGCTTAGAAGTTGTATTTCATTCCAGTTTACATCAAGAAGCTTTTTCTTGTCCAGTTTCTTTTTTTTTTTTCCTCTTTTTTTCCTTTTTACTAATAGATAAAGTTTAATAAGAAAGATCCATCTTTCCACAATAAATGTTGAATAACAAATATATAAACTTGAAGCATTATTTGAACTGTGCTGATAGCCAATGCACATCAGAAAAAATTGCAGATATATATTTTATGAAAGGATCACAAAAGTCCAGTGATTAATGAATTCGAAGAGTTATCCCACTTTTGTGAGTCTTGATGTTTTGAAGAATCGCTCTTGAATGAATTATTAAAAAATGAAGTTTAGCAGGGCCTGACTGAATAAAAAATGTCTAAAGATTAGGTTGTTATGATCAAATTCTAACTTCTATTTTTGAACAAGGATTAATTGTAATTTTTTATATTTTTTCATCGCAATCAATCTTAAGGTTAAAAAAATTATTGACTAGACAAAATAATATCCTCCAAAGTCTTTCAGGAAAATTCACAAAAGACAAAATGCGTGAACTTACACTTTAAACTGAAAAAATATTAAAATACCATTGCTTTGGCCAAAAACTCCTCTGTTCATTTTAAATCAGAAAAAAACAAACAATGGTGAAAATAAAAATGAAAAAAAAAAATTCATATTTGAACTCATCCTTTTAAAAAAACAAATATTAATAATTATTAAAAAAAAAATTTGAAAAAAAAATTCACAAATAAAAGATATCGATTTACCCATTTGCAATCTGGTGAACAATTAAAATCCTCCATTCACTAAACTTTTAAATAAACATTTTCTTAAAATGTGAAAAATTATCTCGAAAATAACTTTGATCAAAATTAATTTATTAGGTGTTTTTGTTTTTACTGAGCAGTCCAATACATTTTAAATTGAAGATAATGAGATTTCAAGCATTTGTTAAAATTTCTAGCAGCAGACTATGATTTACAGAAGTGTGATAAACTAGCTTAGTCCAATTGTTTTAGTAAAATATATTTTTTAAAGAACACAACAAACGTATCACTTAAAAACTCGAGTGTCTGGTTGAACTATAAAATAAAACTGATTCACAACAGAATGAGATAACTGAATAAATAAAAAATATCACAGCATGTTATATACCAACAAAATAACACAATATGGCCTAATAATGCAAAACTTTAAAAAAAAAGGAATGTAAGTACTGTTACCTAAACGACACTCTGAGGTAAAAGTGAACTAAATCACAGAATTAAACTATCTTGCAGGAAATCATTGTCAGAATTATCATTCTGGTCAAATGTGTGACATGTTACAAAATCCAGAGCAGCTACTAATGCTATCAACTGTAGAAGCATTCAGTTCCTAACATAGGAGAGTGACACTTGTACTTATCAAAGTCTACAGCACAGAATATATATAGAACAGAATGTGCATTTGCTATGTAAAAAGTCACCCAAATATGTTTTGAAAACATGCCACTAAATGTATGTCTTCCCCTGCATCCAGGGACATTTCCCGCTACAACAATAGTAAAACATTGGGGTTTTTTACGCAATAAAATATCAATGAAAAAGCTACTAGTTTGCTTTAGAAGTATTTAAAAGCCATAATAAATTAAAAAATTCACAATTTCATATATTGAGGTAGGTTTTTTTAAGAATTATATCTTAATACAAAACTGATTTTAAGTTCTAATATTGACATTCATGTGTTTAAAATAGTGGTCTTTATAAAAACTGGGAATTCTTATTATGCCTCGTATTTAAAAAAAAAAAAGATTTTGGAATTAAATTTGTCAATTTAAAAAAATATTGTTTTAAAAACTGGATGGTCAATATATAAGACAAATGAAGTTAAAACCATAAGGAGACCAAGCTGCATTCTTTTCTGTGACTTTGGGTGCTGGCTTATATAAATATGGAATAAAACATTCTCAATGGGGTTAGAGAAAATATGCAATTTAATTATTTATGATTAGTACTACTTAAACAATGGATGCACAATCATAGATATAAAATATTTTATATCTATGTGTTCAATATATATTCTGTGGTCTACAGTTCAAGAACCCAAATTAACTTTAAAATCACAAACCAAGGTAGGTAACTTTGTAAACACATTATATGCTTGCATATAAAATCTACAGTAAAAACATGCAGCATGAAATTATTATTCTGATCTCCCCTAGAAGAAACTACAGAAAAATATAAAGTGTAAATGTCTAGTCATAATTATAGCTATGTGTCAACTGGTGAAATAGTACATCCAAAGTAAACAGATGGCACCATGCAACAAGCAAATATTTGCCTACAGATATCAAACAACAGCAAATAGTCTTCATATACAAATGAACAGTACCAGATTCCCAAAACATGTGATTGTGAAAAAATGCCTGATGGGGAGAAAATGAAAGAGCATTCAAACTAGATATCAGCTCATGATGGAAAGACAAGAAGACAAACTAGAAAGCTAGTTCATGATGGAAAAACAAGAAAGACATGTTAAAAGACAAACTGATGAAGAAACTGATTCACGAGAGTTATAATGAATGGATGCACCTAACAAAACAATATTTCCTTTTTTAAAAGATATTAAAAAATAAATAATATAAAAAATGCATCTCAGAAAAGACAATTAAGTATAACAATTAACAACGGAATCTTATCTGCCACAGAATAAAGTCTTATTAAAGATAATTTAAAAGACCAAAATGAAGAAACAACATGACTATAATGTATTCAAAATTATTTGTAGTCCTTTTCAAGAGTAAAGAGACTGAAAAACATCTTGATAGTTCAATAAAAAATTAAAACACAAATCTGATATTTTTTTATGAAGGTCTGCAACAATCTGCGAAGTCACTAAGAATAAAAAAAAATTAAATGGAATCATTTTTCTGATGAAAAAAAAAATTAACTTAAACAAATCAATGATCTGGGGACTTAGAAATGAAGAGCGGGATCAGAGCATGTATTCTTATGAAATGAATGCATGCTATTTAACATTCTTAAAGCTAAGAAGTTTGGAGAAGGCTACAAGCTCACACATTTCTTTAATCTCTCAGTGACAAATCTGAAAAAACTTTTTAAAAAAAGCAAAGTCAAATATTAATCATTTCTAGTGATCACCACCTTATTCAAGATGTTATTCTTTACACCCTTTTTAGTTTAAAAAGAAATAATTTTTTTCAAGACATAACAGTAATAAAGAAGAAGTAAAAGTGAGAATTTAAAAAAAAAGACACAATTTCATCATGGAAGTTTTTAGTCTTTAAAAGCTGTCACCAGGAAGAAAAGTTTATCATGATCAAACTTTTAAAAATATTACAGAAATTGTTTTTTATATTTTTAAGTGTTAATTGTAAGTTTTAACTGAGATACGTTGAAAGTATTATCTAAAGGATTTTGTTAAAGTTCGTATATTCAAAATATGTCAGTACACCCTTACCTCACTTTATGGCCGCTCTTAATACGGAATTTGACTAAAACAGTATTTTTAAATTATGTTACTTTTTTGAGTTACAGCCCACAATCTGCCTATAGCGACCTTCTTTTTAATTTCAATTTTAGCTTCTCCCAAACAATGGCTCAGGATGCAATATCCACATTTAAGGCTTAGTATTTAAACAGAGTTTTTCATAAACATAATATTGAAACTGATGTTGAATCTTCAGTGAAACAGTTTAGGAAAAAATATTACATAACAAATAGTGGAAGGAATTGAAATCAACCAAAATGAACCAAATTTGGGCTAAATTTGGGCCAGAATACATAAAAACTTATGAACCCGAAGTTAATTCTCTAAGAAATTCGACAAAACATAGTAACATAAGCAAGCCATATTGGTTATGAGGATTTGGAAGAAGGTGATTTGATTGACCTTCTAGTTGCTGACAGAGAATCTCTTCTAAAGAAGAAGCTGATCCAGTTAGAAACAGAATGAGCACTTGATGAAGAGCCCGCTAACTACCAAGAACTTGCCAAAAGCGCTGCCTTTTTTGGAGCAACGTATGAACATCCTTCTTCAAAATGATCCCCAATGTGAAATGCAGCCTAAAGGGGCTTGAAGAGAAAATCCAGCAATTGTCTGTTACAAAACACTGCATACAAGAAACTGAGGATGGCAGAATATATTAGCTTAGTGATTATTTCCCATTAATGATTGTCATCAGATTAAAACAGTTTCTAAACATTTTTGTTTACGTTTTTTATTATATGTATAGATATTTGTATAAATATGATTTCTTTAGTTTTTTTTATCTATATGTTGATTTATTTAATTTTTGTTTATTATTACAATCTTTTTGCACTTTCATTTTAAAGCAAACATTTTAAAAGAAAATGAAAAAAGAATGAAATGCTTCATTCACTAAAGACTATTATTTTATAGATAAATTGGAACAGATACATTAAATTTGTAATGGTTTGTATTAAAATTATTAATTCCATATACGACTTTTCGCTTATAGATGAGCTTTTCCAGAATGCTTCTAGACCATAAAGTGAGGTATGGGTGTATCTATATCATGTTACTTTTTTCTATTTATATAACTTACTATTCATAATAGGTAACCACCTTAAAAGGTCTAAATTTTAAATAACACAAAATAGATGCATCAAAAATGTTTCAGGAAAGAAAAAAAAATTCTAGAAATTCAAAAATAGTTGCAACTTGGTGAGATGACTGTTTCCAAACCGCAGACATTGCCAGTTAACCATAGTAAATGGATGAATAAAATATTTAAAAAATCATAAATAACATAGCAGTCTAACCAAAGAGTCCATAGGTTTAATTTTCTATGATTTAATGTTAATAGTGTAACAGTTAAGCTTTTTGATTATATAAGCAGGACAATAACTAAATTAATATAAAAAAAATGCTAACTGAGATGCGAAATTTTAACAACAGCAATGACAAAGCAAAGAGACAGATGACAAGCTGCCATACAGTGTCTGTATTTTACAACAGTTGTCAACTTTTGTAACTATTTTACTACATGAATTAAGACTTCATAGTTACTGAAACTTAAGCAAGTTAAAGAAATGTGTAGAGCTCGTTGATCTCAACCAAATATTTCATTATTAACCTCTACTGCCAAATGACTAAGCTAGTTTAATAAAAGAGCTACACTAAAAAATGTCTGAATTGATTTTTGAAAATACTTTCTAATAGACTCTGCTGGGAAGACTAGGCTGAATAAATATAGAAACAAAACTTTAAAAAAAGGCACTATATAAAAAAAGAATGAAAACAAAGCCTAATGAACCAAAGGGATGTGGCTAATACGTGGTTTTTTTTTTTTTAACTTAGACATCATCATTGCAGTAGAAATTAAGGTACAGGTAAGAGAATCCTAAATTACAACTTAGACAGGTGTTTGGCAGTAAAGTTCGATTCCCCCAAATACAAATGTGGAAGCCAAAGCAATTCAAATTGTACAGTCTTTGTGTGATGACATTAATTTTAATCCTAGCTGGATTTCAATGGTGTGTGTGTGACAGGAGGGAATGAATTATGAAAGACACTGAAGGATGAAGTCTATGTAATGAAATATATATATATATTTATATAAATATAAATTTATGAGCATTAGTATGCACAAGACTATTTCAACTTATTTGTTTTGTTGTTTTTTTTGTTGTTGTTGTTTGTTTTACATTAAATTATGTTGTGCTGCTCTGGGAATTAAAAAAAAAAAAAAAAAAAGACATTGTTTATAGCACCAATGGTCCCCTCTGAGGAACCAGCATAGACAATTATAACACTTTAATGCCCATGCATTGAGAAGTCTGGGCTTGCATTACAAGTATTACCAAGTATGTACTCGCCGTGAGATATGTATTTAGAAAGACAATGGTAAAAACTTTCAATAGGGCTTACAAATGTTCTGCATAAATGCAAGTCAATGAGCATTCAATAATACAGAAAAAAAAAAGAGATGAACCTCAACGAATCCATTCAACTCCAACTCCTGAACTGAGGCCAAATACCAGCAGTATGCTCCATACATCCTTGGATAACCAGAAGTTTTTAAAAAGACAAGGAAAAAAAAAATGACATTATACTCAATAATCTGATAGGATAGATAGATGAATAAAAAAAGCAGGTGAGGGGCAGGGGCCGCTGCGAGGCGATCAAAGTTTAGGAATTGCTGCCAATAAAATTTATTGCACTGATTAAGTTATTTTTCTTTTCAACTCACTTGAAGATTTTCTCATATGTATGACCGTGTGAGAATGTGGTTAGCTGAAGAGACAAGAATGACAAATTCAAACTTACCAAGAGTCATACCCTGAGAAAATTGACAGTGAGAATCAGAAAGTGCTCATTAATAAGCAGAATTCTGCAGATCATCAAATCACACTTATTTTTATTCTACTTGAAAAAAAAAATGTTAAGATTTGAAAATGATATATTTTTTAAACCACTTTTTTTTATAATTTATTAAAACATTTTGTTTATAGACCTACTGAATCAGAATGAGTTTCATAACAATATTACAAAACTGGATATTGTGAGAAGAAACCAACTGTGTAAAAACTGAAAACTAAAGCCACTATTTAAAAGTTAATGACGTTGACGATCACTAACAGAGCACTGAAACTTTGGTAAATTTTTATTTATAGCAGTAAAAAAAAGTAGCTTAAAATGGCTTAAATTTTTGTATTTACTTTAAATTTATAGTTTTATCGGCGTCTCAGCAACATTCAATTTAATGACTGATCTCAAACCAACACTTGATGTTAAACTACAATTTTTTTTCAAACTTCCCAAAATGACTAACACCCCCAGAACTGGTCTATGGATCACTGTAACCAAGTCCAGCTAACATATTCCAGGGAGTGGAAACTTTGATTCGAAAATCCTTATATTTTTTCATCGTTCTAATATGCCTAGACATATTTTATTCAATACTACTTAGATTACTTTCAAACTGGTCCCTAAGATTTTTTTGTATCTAAAATGTCTAGTTTAAGAAGCCTAGTGAAGATGGTGTAATTAAAGTACTGCCAATTTTTTTTAAACCATATATAAAAAAAAAGTTATAACCGAGAATGATTCCCTGGATCTTTCTAATAATTCAAGTTTGTTTTTAGACAAATAATATCAATAAAATTAAGAGATCTCTACAAATGAATGATTATGTTAATAATTAAAATTATGATGACTAAAAAAATAAATAAAGATGATGATGGTAATATAAAATGACTAGAATTGCAAATAATATTGCAATGAAAATTGTTTGTAATCAATCTCTAAGTAAAATAGTTCACAATTAATCCTTGAAATACATATAATAAGTTAATAAAATAGATAGAATTTTTGCTTTATCATTTTTTAACAGAAATTTGTAATGTTTGACTATTTCAAGCTTAATTATGTTTGTTGGCTGTATTCATAATGTATTTCAATTTTTTTGTTTTGGTTGTCAGATGTTGTAGTTTTTTTAGTACAACTAATAGAACAATTTTTTTGCCAGGATGTGATATGTCCAAATTATTAATTTTTTTTTAAATAAATTAAAAGCAGAAACAACTAAACAATGAAAAGAATGTTAAAAAATAGCTAAAATTACAGCAAACCTTCACTTTTAAAAACTACTCAACTGTAAAATCATAATGACATCATTATAAATATCACAAATCCTGAAAAATGACTACATCATGTAATACTTGAGTCATGAAAGAGTAATAAAATAAATATTTTTATACCTGTCAAATATAGTCATTTCTTCACACATCCTTGATTTTGGTCAAATGAAGACTTAAAACTTAGCTAAAAAAAAATAATATTTTAATGCATAATTTACATCACATAAACTTTTTCAAATCCCAAATTGCGCTCCCTACAGATTGGACAGTTTTGGCCGATGAGTCTGGATGCACAGGTGTCACAACAGCAGAGATGTTTGCATGGTAAGAAGACAATCTGAGAAGGCTGGATGAGACAGACTTTACAGCTTGCCACAGGAAATTCTTCAGATGATGAGCTGTCAGATTCTGATGAGTTCTCAGCATCAGATGAAGATAAGGAATCTTCATCATCATCTGGGGATTGAAAGATGGATTTATAAATATACACATTTTTTACAATTTTTATTATAATTTTTGTTCCTACTCTGATTTAAGTCATAAGCAAATGTGTACTGTCTCACCACTTGCTGTTACTCCTTGCTCTCTACGCTCTAGTTCAGCTCTTAAAGATTTGATATGTCTCTGAAGATCTTCCACTTCTTTATTTTTCATTTGTAACTGAATGGAATTTTGTTCTAATTCTTGATTTTTTCGTTCAATAACCTGATCTTTGTGTTCTATTATCTGAAACAGAAATGAAAATATTTTAGGTGTGAATATGGTGAAATACATTGCTATTTAACAGTAAGACTACCTCAGCAACCACCAATAAGCTTTATATTTATTCATTAAGAACTGTACATGTAGTAGCAAAGATTGACAGGAGCTAATGTAAGACTAACGTCTACAATCACCCACCCACCTTTCCTTAAAAAATAATAATTGGTTAAATTTACTTTAAGTTAATATTAATCTGAGTCAATGTCCTGATATATATTTGGTCCTTTTTTCTATAAAATGTATCACAACTCCTTGACTACAAGTGGAAAAGCGATTAGTGCATCCAGCTACAACACTGAGTCATTTCTGATGATGAGAGGTTTCAATGTCAGAGTCTGACATGGAGAGGAATCAGAACTCAAATTTCTCACTCAAACTCTGCATTGAATAGTCTATACCAAAGATTAAGAAGCCACTTTACCTACTTTTAACTAAAAGCTTGCTAGTCTTACAAAGAGATGGGTAATAAGATTCAAGGTGAACCCTCACTAATTCCAACCCAACATTAGGACACAGTGAACTTGGCAGATATAAATTATGGCTAATCAAATTTTTTATAACAACAAAAGCAAGTGAAATTCAATATTAAGTAGAAGAGAATATAAAAAACAGATTTTGTTGTCTTTTGTTATCACACTATGTACACCCGTGGTTCTCAACCAGTGGTACGTGTACCCCAAGTTGTTAGGGTATGCAGGGGTATAATTTTCATTTAAAAACAACCAAAAGTTTGAAGGAGGTTGCCACTTTGCTGCATGACATCGCTAAACCCAGTGACCAAGTATTGCATTTGAAAGGTAAGCAAATTATGTTATGAAAATAAGTACATTTGTTCACGAACTTACATGTGAGGGGTACCCACAGACATACCTTCGTACCATTTGAGGTACTGTGGCAAAATAGGTTGAGAACTGCTGATGTACACAACTTATTAAGCTAAATATTAACTATACAAACAAAAACAAGATAAATGTTTTTGACACTAAAATGTATAAAATAAAAAAAATATAAAACAAAACTATAAAATATAGAAGAGAATAAAAGTATGGGCACCAAAAAAAATAAATAAAATAATTTATCCACATTGGCGCTCATATTTTTTTAATCATTTAAATACAAATAAACTTTGATTTGATCTAAGCCAATGTAAACAAAGTCAATTTTTTTTTTATTGAAATTGTTTGCATTGTCTATGTATTAAATGTGTAAATTTTTCTTATAGGTAGAAAACGCCATTAGACCTATAGCAGCCTAACAAAAAATGATTTTAATTTTGTGGTCATTTTTTAAATTTCTGATTCTACTTGTTCTGATTCTATATGCTGTTCAGAGTCAGTTCCAGATTACTTTTAAGATTTATTATTTTATTTTTATTATTAATTTTTTTTTAGTTATTGATGACGTAAGCTAATATTTCATTTTTGTGTCTAGTTTTCAGAAACAATCATTATTATTAGACCTGAACTTGACTTAATTGGTGGTTTCCTTAGCAGTTATGTTTTTTACAGGGTTGGGTTGCTAGCCCTACGCCTAACCCTCCTCCTTACTCTTCCAGGGCTGGGACCGGGCAATGGCGGAGACCTGAACTAATTTGGTTAAAATAACTTTATTTTTACTAATTATGATTCCCTTTTGAGGATAATTTATTTCTTTTTAAGAAGATAAAAGAAAACCTACAGCAGCCTTTGTTTAGCTAAAATATCAAGTTGTGAAACTTGATTTCATTCACTGGGGAAGGGAGGGTGTGCATCTAAAAAATGTATTAAGAAAGTTTAGGAAAATGCTACAGTAGGTAATGAGTTAACTCATGTTTACGAAGCGATGTCAGCTTTTAATACCAAACACAACTGAATTAACCAATTGATTAAATCATCATAAAATTCAAATAGGCCCTCAATTGAGATCCATCAAAAAATAGACGAGAAAACAGTATTAAAACTAACTACTGTTATAAAAGTGCTTTTATGACAAACAAGTCTGATTTATGCTAGATGATTGATAGTTAGAAATTATCAAACAATAAAGGAAATATATTTTACCAATACTTACAATTTTTAAATCAAAAACTAAGATGATTAGGAAGTTGGGCATATTTTTACAAGTATTTTTATGATATAAACAAAACTTACTCCTTTCTGCTGCTGTATTTGACTCTCAAAGTGCTGCTCTAACTCAGTTCTGACCTCTAAATCTCTCCACTGCAGTTCAAATGCAGTGCGCTGCAACTCTGATTTGGTGGCTTGAATCTCTTGATCCTTGACATGAAGTTGTGTTCTGGTGACTTGAATCTCTTGTTGATATGCTGCCTCTTTGACTTTACTCTCATGAATCTCCTGACTTTTCTCACAGAGAGTCAAGTAGTTTTCATCTGCTGCCTTTAGAAGCCCAAGCAACAAGTCAGTATTTGGATACTTTCCACCTGAATGAGATTCCCACAAAAAAAAAAGTAAATCAATAAAGTAATAAAATTTTACGACCAGATTTTATTGCAAATAATAAGAAAAATTAAAATAGATAGGTTTTTGTTGCCTACAAAAGGTGAAATGGAACTGATACAACATCCTTTAAAAAAAATATACCACTGATACCCTCATCCATACAATGCACGGTACCTAAGTGAACCAGCATGCTCATTTATGTAATTCCAAATGAAGAAACTTACTTTTTTTTTCTAAAAATATTAATTGACCTTTCTATTTGTTTGTTTTTTTTTGTTGATGTTTGTACTTTGTTGATGTTTGTTTTTCAATTATCATAACAAAAACATTGGCATATTTTTTTTAATTGCTGTAAAATTTTAATTTTGGTATAAATATAATCAAAATTTAATACCAATATGGTTTCTTCAGTACAAAATTAAGATCTCAATGAATTCTGCAAAAGTATTTAGAGTGAAGTTTTGTATGATATTAAAAGAAGTATTGCTTATGTTTTACATTGTTTATATTTAGAACTCTTTGAGGGAACAATCTTAAACAATTAAAAAAAATAACTTTTACAATACAATGCAGAAACCACTACATGTGGATAAGTACAATAAGTTTATTCTACTTCCAAAATGAGGAATATTTTATAATAATTAATGACATTTTCTAGATAGTGTTTGTCATATGTAAAATATGTATATATAATTAATTAAAATGTAGTTTTTCTAATTTAGTAATGTAAATTATAAGTTTTGGGGGGGGCTCATTTTAGATTGATTTAATAAATAGTTTTGAGTATTTCTAATAGAAATAGATGTGAAAATTTCCGATGAACACAATGCTTGGTCTCTGAATGAGTGACTCACTAGTTAAGACAAAGAATTTGATGATGGCATGAGCAATTTGCTCTTGGGTGTACTGACATGCCAAGGCTGCTGTGATTGCTTCCAGGTCTAGCCCCAAGGACACAGGAGTTGATGCTGGAGATGACAGTGATGGTTCTGACACTAATGATGCTGCTGGTGATGACTGTGATGATAAGCTTGAATCTAATGATAATGCTGCTTCTTTCTCTATAAAAAAAAAAGAAAAAAAAAAGATGGTTACAGAAAACTTTATCCTTCAATATTAGCTATGATTTGAATAACTCTATTGCATGAAAACTAAAAATAAAGTTTCACCTTGAGACTGTGTTGCTCCTTCAAATTCAGCCTCTGCTTTAAGCTTGAAAAAAAAAGATAACATAATAAAGTACTTTTTCTTTTACATTAAATAAGGATGATAAAATCTTTAAAATGATTCAATTTTGTGACTGAATGTAATATAATTAAATCTATATAAAATCTATATTAAAAAAAACTTACTGTTTCATTATGTGCCTGAGCTAAGAACTCTTTCCCCTTTGCTTGCAATAAAAACACACACAAAGGAGATGCTTTGGCATGCTGAGTAACAGGAACAGCATCTGGTGACCAGTTAAAGAGACCAACACCACAAGCGTAACACTTTACTTTGTCCATAAAGCCTGAGTCACAAAAAGTAAAAAATATACAATTAAAAAATTAGGTATTGTTAATCTTGTACTGGCTGCATGTGAAATCAAAACCTAATGAAATTCTGGTGTTGGGGGTGGCTGGTATAATCAAAAAAAAATTGATAAGTAATAATATGCATACATTTATAACATGACTTTTTGTTTATTCATTTTACAGGATGTGATTCTTTTTTTTTTTGTTTGGACTGCATTGATATTTCAAGTCAAACTAAAACAAGATTTAAATTTAAAAAATGTTTCTAATTTGAGAATAACAGCTATTAGTGAAATATTTTATTACAAATTCTATCTAAATCTATCCAGCAGTGAATATCTGCAGTTAATTTAAGAAACATTTCCAAAATAAAGAAAAGTAATGTATTTAATATAACATATCACAGAATAAGTAGGCCTTAAACTAATTTTAATTGGAAAACAAAGAGAGGTTATCCAATTTTGATATTCCTTAAAAGCACTGAATTTCTTAAAGGTCTTGAAACAGATTTAAAAAAAAAAATTATTAGATTTTCGTAAGCTACTTATTTTTTTTTAGATTTAATAAAAAAGAAAAGATTAAAAAAAAATGTAATGATCTTAATTTAAAATATATATGAGAAATAAATTCTTATTAACACAAGAAAGGTAAAGTAACAACAATTTATGCAAATTAAAAAAGTATATAAATTACAGAAAATAAAGATTGCTCCTTGATAATTTAATGTTAATCATTGAAAATGCATTTAAATAATAATTTATAATTCATAGAGTTGCTATTCTTCAGTTTTGATAGATTTTTATGACAGTACTTATTTTCTAACAATCGAAATTCATTTGATCAAAGGACAGAAATGCTATTGGTTTAGAAAAACCTTTAGACTTTAAACCTTTTATTTCAAAATATAACCTCTCAGAAACTGATGTTTATATATGAGCTTCTTTATCTTTTTCTTTATAAAACAAATAATAATAATACAGGAAAAATGTACTAATGTTATAAAATTTCAATTAGTAAAACAAAAACAATTTTGAAGAAAAAATTACCCACTGACTGCAAATCCTAATGAATAGTAAAATAAGTCACTGAAGTCTTTAAAAATTTATTTTAACAAAAAAATCATGACGTGCTTAAAATTCTACAAGAAATGTATAATTTTAAAAAATAATGATAAATTTAAAAAAAATTACTATTTATAAATAAAGTTTCAAATGACTGAAATGTGTTAAATTTTGCGATAAAACCATTTAGATAATTGACCATAAATGAATTTTACTGTACCTCATAAAATTTTTGAGCATATAAAATAAATCTCATTCACAAAGAAAATATATTTAATATGTAATAGATGTAAAGATAAATACCTGAGTAATAAAAACCTGCATCTGCCATAATATTAGCTGGAAAAGTTAAAGATATTAATTTAGGCCATGTCTTAAAAGTGCCCAGTCTGGCAGTGATTTCTTCAAATTCTGGGTGTTTAATAACACACTTCATTTTGACATCACTAATTTTAGTGCCTCTAATGTCATTTAGATGTTGTACACGAACCTTTTCACGAATTCTTTTTTCTGCGTCAATAGATATATTGCCCACATCATACAACTGAACAAATGGACATAGAGGAGATTTTTCTGCATGCCTCGACTTTAAAAATGAGACATTCATTGTTTGCTTGTCAAATCTTATGCTACAAAATACGCATTTTACTTCTCGACTTGCAGCATCATAAATAAATCCAGCTTCTGCATAAATGGCTGATTCTGAAGAAATATAATTATTGAAAGTAAGCAACCTATGACTTTCAAAAAGCATCAAATATCCGCCTTGCTTAGGAAGAAACGGGTGCTGAATGTCAGGCACACTGCAAATGTCTGTTTCTTTTAAGAAATCTGTTTCGTCATTAGGCTGTGGCTGCCTTCTGAAACTTTCTTCAGAACTTGAGTGATTTTTAAACCAATCTAATACATTATGTTGTTTGATGAGTAGTGATATTGTGGAGATAGCTGGTGGAGTGTTGAGAAAAGGACAATTTGGATTTAATGTTCGATGTACAGCCAAAGGAGATTCTCCAGACCATCCTTCATATTTAACTCCACATGAACTGCATTCAACCTGGTCAGTTAGATCTTTACCTTTTTTAAGAGGGCGAGCGAATCCGGCTTCTGCTAATTTCAATGGAGAATTGGAGAATTTAAAATCGCTAGGTAGGGGTGATAACGAAAAAGTTTGTAAGCGCATATGGAGTGCTGTTGTGTTAATCAAGCTTGTGTTATCCATTATAAATAGTAGTGTAAAATTATAATGAAAAATATATTTTTATAATACAATCAAAATTTTAAGCAGATTTTTTTTTTCCAAAAATTCACTGTTTAGTATCTATCGGAAACTACTCCCGTCGGCCATTTGTTTACCAGGGGGTGCAACTCGGAAAAACGTCCTTTAGTTTGGTACATAATGTCCCCCGCCCTAGTTCACACAGTATTCCTTACACCGTCAAGTCTAATTTAATTCGTTCAAATATTTTATTTAAATCTTTTTTATATTAAAACAATTATTTAACACTGATTATAAAAAAAGTGTTTACAGAGTTTTGTTGGCGTAAACTTCATGGTATGTGAAAGAAATTCACCATTTGCGTAGTAAGAATAATACTAATAAGGCACTTGTTACTCGACCCACTAGAGGGTCGATTACTAGCATATGTACGGTCGACCCGTTAATTTTTTTCCGGGGATTTTCGCGCAAATTGATATCTATCTCTATCCCTAATCCTGAAAAAAAAAAATTTATATATGTCATGTTCCTTATACCCTAATATAATGGTCACTAGTGGGTCGAGTAACAAGTGCGTACTAATAATTAACTAATAGTACTAATAGACGTAGCCTACTTTTTAATTTAATAAATAATTTATAATTATGTTCATAAAATATGATAGGATTTTATTTGTATGAACTTAAGTCTTGGAAGTAATTAAAGCATTCAAAACTTAGGCTGAATTAATAAGTGTTGAGGTATGTTCTTTTACCAGTTGAATTGTAGTACTATTTAACAGTAAACTAATCATTAGTCTAATGTCAATACAAATCTGCCTTTCACTATGAGATCATTCTTGTAGTGACCTATGGTATTAATATCACAATCAAAGAGGGCTCATTATATTATACTTTTATAGCTGACTGTATTTTGAGGACCATTGATTAAACAGTATCTGTGGATGTCTTTGATTGTGCCTGTCTTTTTTTTTATATGATATAATGAAATTCAGTAATAGACTAAAGCAGTGTTTCCCAAGCTTTCAACATCAGTGTAACCCCTTTTTTATTTTCATAATGCTGAATACCCTAGTAAAAAAAAAAACTTGTATATATAATGTTCTCACAGTTAAATATTTCCCCTCAATTCATTGTTTTTTTATCCATGGTCAATGCATGTTTACCTTATGGTCTCAGCCCGGTGCAGTGCACTCTCTGCAAAACTCTTCCTGTACCCCCTGGAGTACACATACCACACTTTAGGAAACACTGGACTAGAGGATGTACCCCTGCACAATTCTTGCTGTACCCCCTGGAGTACACATACCACACTTTGGGATACACTGGACTAGAGGGTTGAAATAATATATGCTGTAACAGTGTCTGCCCATAAATATACATTCCAATACCGATAATGGCGAATCGCAGCCTTAGAGAGAAATTGAGACATGCTGGTCTTTGACTGCTTTGAGATTTTTCAGTTACAGGTTTCATGAATTAGTTGCTTTTTTCTGTTATTTCATTTCTAAATATTAAATTGACCATGAAATAGCTCTTAATAGAACTTTTTACTAAACAAAATTCTATAATGTGACTCATATTGACCTCTTGTGTGGTTTTCCTGATATATGACCACATAGTGCCCTGTCTATACTGGAAAATGTTCATGGATAACTAGTATCTTTAATTAGAGGCCATCATATGCAATCATATTGGACTTAAGTTAGTAGAAGTTCTTTTACTGAGAAAGCTTCTTGAGTTTGACAATTTTTTTCTTTTTGGATCAGCAAATGAAATTCTGTCAAAGGTTTACATAATATGATTCACTAGTTATAGATTTGTATTTTACACTGCTAGTTAAATTTTTTTTTATTTTTGTTTAAATTCGTTTCAAAGTCACCCCACAAGTCCAACCAGCTTTAAATAAATGGGTGCATGCTTAAGTTTGGGAAGTAAAGGCGGCTGGGCTTTGTGCTAACCACACAATCCCATCATATTCAGAGGTTACTGAAACAGATGAATTCTACACTTTATCTGCCCCAATGGGCCATTAGGGCTTAGGGAACTTTTTCTTTTTACACATACTATAATAGTAGATTTTAAAATACTTAAATTGCACGGTTTCACA
>JAGDYQ010000007.1:7778475-7870536 GCA_021962125.1 Bulinus truncatus
TTCTAGAAATTCAAAAATGGTTACAACTTGAATTTAGAATGACTTTTCAGCCTCAGACAATGTGATTAACCATAGTAAATGGATGAATAATAATATATTAAAAAAATCATAAATAACATAGCAGTCTAACCAAAGAGTCCATAGGTTTAATTTTCTATGATTTAATGTTAATAGTGTAACAGTTAAACTTTTTGATTATAAGCAGGACAATAACTAAATTAATATAAAAAAATGCTAACTGAGATGAAAATTTTAATAACAGCAATGACAAAACAAAGAGACAGATGACAAGCTGCCATACAGTGTCTGTATTTTACAATAGTTGTCAACTTTGCCAACTATTTTACTACATGAATTAAAGATTTCAAGTTACTGAAACTTAAGCAAGTTAAAAGAAATGTGAATAAAATGAGCTCGTTGATCTCAACCAAATATTTCATTATTAACTTCTACTGCCAAATGACTAAGCTAGTTTAATAAAAGAGCTACACTCAAAAATGTCTGAATTGATTTTTGAAAATACTTTCTAATAGACTCTGCTGGGAAGACTAGGCTGAATAAATATAGAAACAAAACTTTAAAAAAGGCACTATATAAAAAAAGAATGAAAACAAAGCCTAATGAACCGAAGGGATGTGAGCCACGCGGTTTTATTTTTTTTTAACTTAGACATCATTATTGCAGTAGAAATTAAGGTACAGGTAAGAGAGTCCTAAATTACAACTTAGACAGGTGTTTGGCAGTAAAGTTCGATTCCCCCAAATACAAATGTGGAAGTCAAAGCAATTCAAATTGTACAGTCTTTGTGTGAAATAGGGGGACCCAATTTTAATCCTAGCTGGATTTCAATGGTGTGTGTGTGACAGGAGGGAATGAATTATGAAAGACACTGAAGGATGAAGTCTATGTAATGAAATATATATATATATATTTATATAAATATAAATTTATGAGCATTAGTATGCACAAGACTATTTCAACTTATTTGTTTTGTTGTTTTTTGTTGTTGTTGTTTGTTTTACATTAAATTATGTTGTGCTGCTCTGGGAATTAAAAAAAAAAAAAAAAAAGACATTGCTTATAGCACCAATGGTCCCCTCTGAGGAACCGTAGCATAGACAATTATATCCTTTCAAAAATGCCCATGCATTGAGAAGTCTGGGCTTGCATTAAGCAAGTATTACCAAGTATGTACTTGCGGAGATATGTATTTAGAAAGACAATGAGGTAAAAACTACTCTTCAATAGGGGCTCACAAATGTTCTGCATAAATGCAAGTCAATGAAGCATTCAATAATACAGAAGGAAAAAAAAGAGGTGAACCTCAACGAATCCATCAACTCCAACTCCCGAACTGAGGCCAAATACCAGCCAGTAGGCTCCATACATCCTTGGATAACCAGACGTTTTTAAAAAGACAAGGAAAAAAATGACATTACACTCAATAATCTGATAGGATAGATAGATGAAAAAAAAAAAGCAGGTGAGGGGCAGGGGCCGCCATGCGAGGCGATCAAAGTTTAGGGAATTGCTGCCAATAAAATTTATTGCACTGATTGAGTTATTTTTCTTTTACAACTCACTTGAAGGGTACTTTTCTCATATGTATGACCGTGTGAGAATGTGGTTAGCTGAAGAGACAAGAATGACAAATTCAAACTTACCAAGGAGACACCCTGAGAAAGGGTGACGTGAGGAATCAGAAAGTGCTCATTAATAAGCAGAATTCTGCAGATCATCAAATCACCTTATTTTTATCTCTACTTGAAAAAAAAAATGTTATGATTTGAAAATGATATATTTTTTAAACTAATTTTTTTTATAATTTATTAAAACATATGTTTTTTATAGACCTAAAGAATCAGAATTAGTTTCATAACAATATTACAATACTGGATATTGTGAGAAGAAACCAACTGTGTAAAACCTGAAAACTAAAGCCACCATTTAAAAGTAAATTGACAGTTTTAATGACGTTGACGATCACTAACAGAGCACTGAAACTTTGGTAAATTTTTATTTATAGCAGTAAAAAAAGAGTAGCTTAAAATGGCTTAAATTTTTGTATTTACTTTAAATTTATAGTTTTATCGTAAGCGTCTCAGTTACATTCAATTTAATGACTGATCTCAAACCAACACTTGATGTTAAACTACAATTTTTTTCAAACTTCCCAAAATGACTAACACCCCCAGAACTGGTCTATGGATCACTGTAACCAAGTCCAGCTAACATATTCCAGGGAGTGGAAACTTTGATTCGAAAATCCTTATATTTTTTCATCGTTCTAATATGCCTAGGCATATTTTATTCAATACTACTTAGATTACTTTCAAACTGGTCCCTAAGATTTTTTTGTATCTAAACTTTCTAGTTTAAGAAGCCTAGTGAAGATAGTGTAATTAAAGTACTGCCAATTTTTTTTAAACCATATATAAAAAAAAAAGTTATAACCGAGAATGATTCCTTGGATCTTTCTAATAATTCAAGTTTGTTTTTAGACATATAATATCAATAAAATTAAGAGATCTCTACAAATGAATGATTATGTTAATAATTAAAATTATGATGACTAAAAAAATAAATAAAGATGATGATGGTAATATAAAATGACTAGAATTTCAAATAATATTGCAATGAAAATTGTTTGTAATCAATCTCTAAGTAAAATAGTTCACAATTAATCCTTGGAATACATATAATAAATTAATAAAAAGAGATAGAATTTTTTGCTTTATCATTTTTTAACAGAAATTTGTAATGTTTGACTATTTCAAGCTTAATTATGTTTGTTGGCTGTATTCATAATGTATTTCAATTTTTTTGTTTTGGTTGTCAGATGTTGTAGTTTTTTTAGTACAACTAATAGAACAATTTTTTTGCCAGGATGTGATATGTCCAAATTATTAATTTTTTTTTAAATAAATTAAAAGCAGAAACAACTAAACAATGAAAAGAATGGTAAAAAATAGCTAAAATTGCAGCAAACCTTCACTTTTAAAAACTACTCAACTGTAAAATCATAATGACATCATTATCAATATCACAAATCCTGAAAAATGACTACATCATGTAATACTTGAGTCATGAAAGAGTAATAAAATAAATATTTTTATACCTGTCAAATATAGTCATTTCTTCACACATCCTTGATTTTGGTCAAATGAAGACTTAAAACTTAGCTAAAAAAAAATAATATTTTAATACATAATTTACATCACATAAACTTTTTCAAATCCCAAATTGCGCTCCCTACAGATTGGACAGTTTTGGCCGATGAGTCTGGATGCACAGGTGTCACAACAACGAGATGTTTGCACTGGATTAGAAGACAATCTCGAAAAATTTGGATTGAGATGACTTTACAGCTTGCCACAGGAAATTTAATAACTTCAGATGATGACTGTCAGATTCTGATGAGTTCTCAGCATCAGATGAAGATAAGGAATCTTCATCATCATCTGGGGATTGAAAGATGGATTTTTTATAAATATACACATTTTTTACAATTTTTTATTATAATTTTTGTTCCTACTCTGATTGAAGTCATAAGCAAATGTGTAACTGTCTCACCACTTGCTGTTACTCCTTGCTCTCTACGCTCTAGTTCAGCTCTTAAAGATTTGATATGTCTCTGAAGATCTTCCACTTCTTTATTTTTTCATTTGTAACTGAATGGAATTTTGTTCTAATTCTTGATTTTTTCGTTCAATAACCTGATCTTTGTGTTCTATTATCTGAAACAGAAATGAAAATATTTTAGGTGTGAATATGGTGAAATACATTGCTATTTAAAAGTAAGATTACCTCAGCAACCACCAATAAGCTTTATATTTATTCATTAAGAACTGTGCATGTAGTAGCAAAGATTGACAGGAGCTAATGTAAGACTAATGTCTACAATCACCCACCCACCTTTCCTTAAAAAATAATAATTGGTTAAATTTACTTTAAGTTAATATTAATCTGAGCCAATGTCCTGATATATATTTGGTCCTTTTTTCTATAAAATGTATCACAACTCCTTGACTACAAGTGGAAAAGCGATTAGTGCATCCAGCTACAACACTGAGTCATTTCTGATGATGAGAGGTTTCAAAGTCAGAGTCTGACATGGAGAGGAATCAGAACTCAGATTTCTCACTCAAACTCTGCATTGAATGGTCTATACCAAAGATTAAGAAGCCACTTTACCTACTTTTAACTAAAAGCTTGCTAGTCTTACTACGAGATGGGTAATAAGATTCAAGGTGAACCCTCACTAATTCCAACCTAACATTAGGTACAGTGAACTTGGCGGAAAGAAATTATGGCTAATCAAATTTTTAATACCAACAAAAGCAAGTGAAATTCTTTTAACAATATTAAGTAGAAGAGAATATAAAAAACAGATTTTGTTTTCTTTTGTTATCACACTATGTACACCCGTGGTTCTCAACCAGTGGTACGTGTACCCCAAGTTGTTAGGGTATGCAGGGGTATAATTTTCATTTAAAAACAACCAAAAGTTTGAAGGAGGTTGCCAGTTTGCTGCATGACATCGCTAAACCCAGTGACCAAGTATTGCATTTGAAAGGTAAGCAAATTATGTTATGAAAATAAGTACATTTGTTCACGAACTTACATGTGAGGGGTACCCACAGACATACTTTCGTACCATTTGAGGTACTGTGGCAAATTGGTTGAGAACTACTGATGTACACAACTTATTAAGCTAAATATTAACTATACAAACGAAAACAAGATAAATGTTTTTGACACTAAAATGTATAAAATAAAAAAATATATAACAAAACTATAAAATATAGAAGAGAATAAAAGTATGGGCACCAAAAAAATAAATAAAATAATTTATCCAATTGGCACTCATATTTTTTTAATCATTTAAATACAAATAAAATTTGATTTGATCTAAGCCAATGTAAACAAAGTCAATTTTTTTTATCGAAATTGTTTGCATTGTCTATGTATTAAATGTGTAAATTTTTCTTATAGGTAGAAATCGCCATTAGACCTTTAGCAGCCTAACAAAAAATGATTTTAATTTTGTGGTCATTTTTTTAATTTCTGATTCTACTTGTTCTGATTCTATATGCTGTTCAGAGTCAGTTCCAGATTACTTTTAAGATTTATTTTTTTATTTTTATTATTAATTTTTTTTTAGTTATTGATGATGTAAGCTAATATTTCATTTTTGTGTCTAGTTTTCAGAAACAATCATTATTATTAGACCTGAACTTGACTTAATTGGTGGTTTCCGTAGCAGTTATGTTTTTTACAGGGTTGGGTTGCTAGCCCTACGCCTAACCCTCCTCCTTACTCTTCCAGGGCTGGGACCTGGCAATGGCGGAGACCTGAACAAATTTGGTTAAAATAACTTTATTTTTACTAATTATGATTCCCTTTTGAGGATAATTTATTTCTTTTTAAGAAGATAAAAGAAAACCTACAGCAGCCTTTGTTTAGCTAAAATATCAAGTTGTGAAACTTGATTTCATTCACTGGGGAAGGGAGGGTGTGCATCTAAAAAATTTATTAAGAAAGTTTAGGAAAATGCTACAGTAGGTAATGAGTTAACTCATGTTTACGAAGCGATGTCAGCTTTTAATACCAAACACAACTGAATTAACCAGTTGATTAAAATATCATAAAAGTCAACTAGGCCCTCAATTGAGATCCATCAAAAAATAGACAAGAAAACAGTATTAAAACTAACTACTGTTATAAAAGTGCTTTTATGACAAACAAGTCTGACTTATGCTAGATGATTGATAGTTAGAAATTATCAAACAATAAAGGAAATATATTTTACCAATACTTACAATTTTTAAATCAAAAACTAAGATGATTAGGAAGTTGGGCATATTTTTACAAGTATTTTTATGATATAAACAAAACTTACTCCTTTCTGCTGCTGTATCTGACTCTCAAAGTGCTGCTCTAACTCAGTTCTGACCTCTAAATCTCTCCACTGCAGTTCAAATGCAGTGCGCTGCAACTCTGATTTGGTGGCTTGAATCTCTTGATCCTTGACATAAAGTTGTGTTCTGGTGACTTGAATCTCTTGTTGATATGCTGCCTCTTTGACTTTATTCTCATGAATCTCCTGACTTTTCTCACAGAGAGTCAAGTAGTTTTCATCTGCTGCCTTTAGAAGCCCAAGCAACAAGTCAGTATTTGGATACTTTCCACCTGAATGAGATTCCCACCAAAAAAAAAAGTAAATCAATAAAGTAATAAAATTTTACGACCAGATTTTATTGCAAATAATAAGAAAAATTAAAATAGATAGGTTTTTGTTGCATACAAAATGTGAAATGGAACTGATACAACATCCTTTAAAAAAAATAGACCACTGATACCCTCATACATACAATGCACTGCACCTAAGTGAACCAGCATGCTCATTTATGTAATTCCAAATGAAGAAACTTACTTTTTTTTTTCTAAAAATATTAATTGACCTTTCTATTTGTTTGTTTTTTTTTGTTGATGTTTGTACTTTGTTGATGTTTGTTTTTCAATTATCATAACAAAAACATTGGCATATTTTTTTTTAATTGCTGTAAAATTTTAATTTTGGTATAAATATAATCAAAACTTAATACTAATACTTCAGTACAAAATTAAGATCTCAATGAATTCTGCAAAAGTATTTAAAGTGAAGTTTTGTATGGTATTAAAAGAAGTATTACTTATGTTTTACATTGTTTATATTTAGAACTCTTTGAGGGAACAATCTTAAACAATTAAAAATATAACTTTTACAATACAATGCAGAAACCACTACATGTGGATAAGTACAAAAAGTTTATTCTACTTCCAAAATGAGGAATATTTTATAATAACTAATGACATTTTCTAGATGGTGTTTGTCATAAGTAAAATAGGTATATATAATAAATTAAAATGTTGTTTTTCTAATTTAATAATGTAAATTATAAGTTTTGGGGGGCTCATTTCAGATTGATTAAATAAATAGTTTTGAGTATTTTTAATAGAAATAGATGTGGAAATTTCTGATGAACACAATGCTTGGTCTCTGAATGAGTGACTCACTAGTTAAGACAAAGAATTTGATGATGGCATGAGCAATTTGCTCCTGGGTGTACTGACATGCCAAGGCTGCTGTGATTGCTTCCAGGTCTAGCCCCAAGGACACAGGAGTTGATGCTGGAGATGACAGTGATGGTTCTGACACTAATGATGCTGCTGGTGATGACTGTGATGATAAGCTTGAATCTAATGATAATGCTGCTTCTCTCTCTATAAAAAAAAAGAAAAAATATGATGGTTACAGAAAACTTTATCCTTCAATATTAGCTATGATTTGAATAACTCTATTGCATGAAAACTAAAAATAAAGTTTGACCTTGAGACTGTGTTGCTCCTTCAAATTCAGCCTCTGCTTTAAGCTTGAAAAAAAAAGATAACATAATAAAGTACTTTTTCTTTTACAGTAAATAAGGATGATAAAATCTTTAAAATGCTTCAATTTTGTGACTGAATGTAATATAATTAAATCTATATAAAATCTATATTAAAAAAAAAACTTACTGTTTCATTATGTGCCTGAGCTAAGAACTCTTTCCCCTTTGCTTGCAATAAAAACACACACAAAGGAGATGCTTTAGCATGCTGAGTAACAGGAACAGCATCTGGTGACCAGTTAAAGAGACCAACACCACAAGCGTAACACTTTACTTTGTCCATAAAGCCTGAGTCACAAAAAGTAAAAAATATGCAATTAAAAAATTAGTTATTGTTAATCTTGTACTGGCTGCCTGTGAAATCAAAACCTAATGAAATTCTGGTGTTGGGGGTGGCTAGTATAATCCAAAAAAAATTGATAAGTAATAATATGCATACATTTTTAACAGGACTTTTTGTTTATTCATTTTACAGGATGTGATTTTTTTTGTTTGGACTGCATTGATATTTCAAGTCAAACTAAAACAAGATTTAAATTTAAAAAATAAATGTTTCTAATTAGAGAATAACAGCTATTAGTGAAATGTTTTAATACGAATTCTATCTAAATCATTCCAGCAGTGAATATCTGCAGTTAATTTAAGAAACATTTCCAAAATAAAGAAAAGAAATGTATTTAATATAACATATCACAGAATAAGTAGGCCTTAAACTAATTTTAAATTGGAAAACAAAGGGAGGTTATCCAATTTTGATATTCCTTAAAAGCACTGAATTTCTTAAAGGTCTTGAAACAGATTAAAAAAAAATTATTAGATTTTCGTAAGCTACTTATTATTTTTAGATTTAATGAAAAAGAAAAGAATAAAAAAAAAATGTAATGATCTTAATTTAAAATATATATGAGAAATAAATTCTTATTAACACAATAAAGGTAAAGTAAAAACAATTTATGCAAATTAAAAAATATATAAATTACAGAAAATAAAGATTGCTCCTTGATAATTTAATGTTAATCATTGAAATGCATTTAAATAATAATGTATAATTCATAGAGTTGCTATTCTTCAGTTTTGAAAGATTTTTATAACAATACTTGTTTTCTAACAATCAAAATTTATTTGATCAAAGGACAGAAATGCTATTGGTTTAGAAAAACCTTTAGACTTTAAACCTTTATTTCAAAATATAACCTCTCAGAAACTGATGTTTATATAGGAGCTTCTTTATCTTTTCTTTATAAAAC
Source organism: Bulinus truncatus (assembly GCA_021962125.1). NCBI lineage: Eukaryota > Metazoa > Mollusca > Gastropoda > Planorbidae > Bulinus > Bulinus truncatus. The sequence continues at coordinate 7,787,153 of JAGDYQ010000007.1, forward strand.
AAATAATAATAATACAGGAAAAATGTACTAATGTTATAAAATTTCAATTAGTAAAACAAAAACAATTTTGAAGAAAAAAATTACCCACTGACTGCAAATCCTAATGAATAGTAAAATAAGTCACTGAAGTCTTTTAAAAATTTATTTTAACAAAAAAATCATGACGTGCTTAAAATTCTACAAGAAATGTATAATTAAAAAAAATAATAATAATTAAAAAAAAAATTACTATTTATAAATAAAGTTTCAAATGACTGAAATTTGCAATAAAACCATTTAGATAATTGACCATAAATGAATTTTACTGTACCTCATAAAATTTTTGAGCATATAAAATAAATCTCATTCACAAAGAAAATATATTTAATATGTAATAAATGTAAAGATAAATACCTGAGTAATAAAAACCTGCATCTGCCATAATATTAGCTGGAAAAGTTAAAGATATTAATTTAGGCCATGTCTTAAAAGTGCCCAGTCTGGCAGTGATTTCTTCAAATTCTGGGTGTTTTATACTACACTTCATTTTGACATCACTAATTTTAGTGCCTCTAATGTCATTTAGATGTTGTACACGAACCTTTTCCGAATAATTCTTTTTCTGCGTCAATAGATATATTGCCCACATCATACAACTGAACAAATGGACATGAGGAGATTTTTCTGCATGCCTCGACTTTAAAAATGAGACATTCATTGTTTGCTTGTCAAATCTTATGCTACAAAATACGCATTTTACTTCTCGACTTGCAGCATCATAAATAAATCCAGCTTCTGCATAAATGGCTGATTCTGAAGAAATATAATTATTGAAAGTAAGCAACCTATGACTTTCAAAAAGCATCAAATATCCGCCTTGCTTAGGAAGAAACGGGTGCTGAATGTCAGGCACACTGCAAATGTCTGTTTCTTTTAAGAAATCTGTTTCGTCATTAGGCTGTGGCTGCCTTCTGAAACTTTCTTCAGAACTTGAGTGGTTTTTAAACCAATCTAATACATTATGTTGTTTGATGAGTAGTGATGTTGTGGAGATAGCTGGTGGAGTGTTGAGAAAAGGACAATTTGGATTTAATGTTCGATGTACAGCCAAAGGAGATTCTCCAGACCATCCTTCATATTTAACTCCACATGAACTGCATTCAACCTGGTCAGTTAGATCTTTACCTTTTTTAAGAGGGCGAGCGAATCCGGCTTCTGCTAATTTCAATGGAGAATTGGAGAATTTAAAATCGCTAGGTAGGGGTGATAACGAAAAAGTTTGTAAGCGCATATGGAGTGCTGTTGTGTTAATCAAGCTTGTGTTATCCATGATAAATAGTAGTGTAAAATTATAATGAAAAATATATTTTTATAATACAATCAAAATTTTAAGCAGATTTTTTTTTTCCAAAAATACACTGTTTAGTATCTATCGGAAACTACTCCCGTCGGCCATTTGTTTACCAGGGGGTGCAACTCGGAAAAAACGTCCTTTAGTTTGGTACATAATGTCCCCCGCCCTAGTTCACACACAGTATTCCTTACACCGTCAAGTCTAATTTAATTCGTTTAAATATTTTATTTAAATCTTTTTTATATTAAAACAATTATTTAACACTGATTATAAAAAAAAGTGTTTACAGAGTTTTGTTGGCGTAAACTTCGTGGTATATGAAAGAAATTCACCATTTGCTTAGTAAGAATAATACTAATAAGGCACTTGTTACTCGACCCACTAGAGGGTCGATTACTAGATATGTACGGTCGACCCGTTAATTTTTTCCGGGGATTTTCCGCAAATTGATATCTATCTCTATCCCTAACCTGAAAAAAAAAATTTATATATGTCATGTTCCTTATACCCTAATATAATGGTCACTAGTGGGTCGAGTAACAAGTGCACTAATAATTAACTAATAGTACTAATAGACGTAGGCCGTAGCCTACTTTTTAATTTAATATTTAATAAATAATTTATAATTATGTTCATAAAATATGATAGGATTTTATTTTTATGAACTTAAGTCTTGGAAGTAATTTAAGCATTAAAAACTTAGGCTGAATTAATAAGTGTTGAGGTATGTTCTTTTACCAAAAACAGTAAACTATTCATTATTCTTATGTCAATACAAATCTGCCTTTCACTATGAGATCATTCTTGTAGTGACCTATGGTATTAATATCACAATTATAGCTGACTGTATTTTGAGGACCATTGATTAAACTGTTTCTGTGGATGTCTTTGATTGTGCCTGTCTTTTTTTTTTATAATATAATGAAATTCAGTAATAGACTAGAGCAGTGTTTCCCAAGCTTTCAACATCAGTGTAACCCCTTTTTTATTTTCGTAATGCTGAATACCCTAGTAAAAAAAAAAAAAAAACTTGTATATATAATGTTCTCACAGTTAAATATTTCCCCTCAATTCATTGTTTTTTTATCCATGGTCAATGCATGTTTACCTTATGGTCTCAGCCCGGTGCAGTGCGTACCCCTGCAAAACTCTTCCTGTACCCCCTGGAGTACACATACCACACTTTAGGAAACACTGGACTAGAGGATGTACCCCTGCACAATTCTTGCTGTACCCCCTGGAGTACACATACCACACTTTGGGATACACTGGACTAGAGGGTTGAAATAATATATGCTGTAACAGTGTCTGCCCATAAATATACATTCCAATACTGATAATGGCGAATTGCAGCCTTAGAGAGAAATCGAGACATGCTGGTCTTTGACCGCTTTGAGATTTGTCAGTCACAGGTTTCATGAATTAGTTGCTTTTTTCTGTTATTTCATTTCTAAATATTAAATTGACCATGAAATAGCTCTTAATAGAACTTTTTACTAAACAAAATTCCATAATGTGACTCATATTGACCTCTTGTGTGGTTTTCCTGATATATGACCACATAGTGCCCTGTCTATACTGGAAAATGTTCATGGATAACTAGTATCTTTAATTAGAGGCCATCATATGCAATCATATTGGACTTAAGTTAGTAGAAGTTCTTTTACTGAGAAAGCTTCTTGAGTTTGACAATTTTTTTCTTTTTGGATCAGCAAATGAAATTCTGTCAAAGGTTTACATAATATGATTCACTAGTTATAGATTTGTATTTTACACTGCTAGTTAAATTTTTTTTTATTTTTGTTTAAATTCGTTTCAAAGTCACCCCACAAGTGCAACCAGCTTTAAATAAATGGGTGCATGCTTAAGTTGGGGAAGTAAAGGCGGCTGGGCTTTGTGCTAACCACACAATCCCATCATAAGCAGAGGTTACTGAAACAGATGAATTCTACACTTTATTGCACCAATGGGCCACTAGGGCTAAGGGAACTTTTTCTTTTTACACATACTATAATAGTAGATTTTAAAAAACTTAACTTGCACGGTTTCACACATTTAAATGAGCTAATACTATTTGTTAATTTGTATACAATTTATCTGACTATAAAACACTGAATAAAAAAAAAACATTTGTTTCAGACTGTATTTGTATTGTATTAATGTAATAATAATATAATTTAATGGTTTTCTTTTAAATTTTATAATAAAACAAAATAATTATGACATAATTGAAAATACTAATTGGCAATGTACACAATCAATATCAATTATTAAGTGATTTATAAAAAAAAGTTCATCAAGCTGTCATTGTGTTCTTTTTGTTCTCCAACGTATATGAAAGAAAAGCATTTGCATGATGGGAACTATTAAAGTGGATGTCCAGTGGTCTCCTGTTGATGAAGATATTTTTATAACTTACGGAGCTGCTGTCAACCTTTACAAAGCAAAAGAAAAGAATGGTTTTTTTGAAGCCTCACGCCATGGTAAAATTTATAAACTTAATCATGAATAAATATAGTAAATCATTATTCATTCATTTGTTTATTTACTGAAAATTTAAATTGTTGTTCCATTAGCATTTTTACTAAAAGAAATAGAATTTGCCTTTTATAATCAAGACTAACAAGGGTAATGTAGCTTACACAATGTCAAACTGTCTTTACTTTTCAGACTGTTGTCTGGTGGGTGGGCCAGAGAAAACAATCTCTGCTTTCACTAGGGATTGAACCTGGGACCCCTAACAATATTCATTAGCTCTTTTGCTACCTCCTCCATTTCTACATATGATAGGACCTTAAACTTTATCATTGAACCTTGGATTTCTTTTGAGAAGTCAAGAAGAACGGCTCATCTGATAATCATAAAAAGTTGGGTGATAATGTTGAAATGAAATTTCAATGGAAATGCTTGTCGTATTGAAACTTACATTTTTAAAAGCTTATCAGATGAAAATTTTAGTTTCTTTTTTTATGAAATCACCCATTCTATGAATTTTTATTTGCAAATTTTTTTTTCATGAAATAACTATATCTGTACATTTTTATTTGCATTTTCTTTCATCTGACTGATTTTTATTCAGTTCTGTTGACACAGAGATAATTTAGGAATGAATTATACCCCTATTTTTAGAGCATTTTCGAAAAAAAATGCTCTATTGTCCCCGTTTTGTCTGTCTGTCCGTCATCACCCTAGATCTCAACACCATAAGTCCTAGACCCATGATGTATATATCATTTTGTAGGTGTTGGCCTGCCTAGAAAACACTTTGGTCCATTTCGCGACCTGACCTTTGAGGGCCGAAAAAGGGGGAGTTTAAAGTACCGTTTTTTACTATATAAGCTATATTAACAAAGGAGCGCCCTATATCTAAGCAACCATAAGTCCTAGACCCATGATGTATATATCATTTTTCAGGTCTTGGCCTGCCAAGTGTACATTAAAAGTCCATTTCGCGATCTGACCTTTGAGGGCTGAAAAAGGGGGCGTTTAAAGTACCGTTTTTTACTATATAAGCTATTTTAACAAAGGAGCACCCTATATCTAAGCAACCATAAGTCCTAGACCCATGATGTATATATCATTTTTCAGGTCTTGGCCTGCCAAGTGTACATCAAAAGTCCATTTCGCGATCTGACTTCTGAGGGCCGAAAAAAGGAAGCGTTTTAAGTACCGTTTTTGCTTATATTTTAAATTTAAATAATAAAAGATAATCAAAGGGGCTTAATCATTATTTATTTTTGTAACAGTTATTCAACATGATTACTTCCCTCTCTATTTATCAAAACCCAGCAAAATCTATGGCTGTCACCTGGAAAAAAAATACGGATTTCGTCCGGCGTAACCGTAGCCACTGCGTACACAAAAATGCTCTAAAATGTCCTTTGTCCGAAACGGAAAAGACTTAAATTGCTTGTTTTAGTTATCAGGACAATTCAGGCGGTGAAAAATCTTTTGAATTTATTTAGTAAGCAAATTTAACCATTCATAATAGTTTTATTTTATTTCCTAAATTTATAACAGACAGTAAATTAAGCTTTGAGCGCTCAAAAATAATACAGCTAGCAACAAATTCTGACTTACAGTTTATAAAGGTAAATGCATGATTTTTTTCATTCTAGTTTTAAAATTTTATTGTTTTAATTTATTGCTTTATATATTGATATTTATTTTTATATTTTCATAGTGCCTTGCCTGGTGTCCTAAAAGAGAAACCAAAAATATTTTTGCAGTTGCTCATACAAATGGCAGAATTAGTTTCATTGGGTAAAACTCAATTTAGTTTTTAATCACAGTCACTATTGATTAGATTTTATATATTTTCATCGTCATATTTCTTTTTAATTAGTAATAGAACATTTTCTTCGTGTGACCGAGAATTTACATTCTAAACTCGTTATTGTGATAAATATTTTACCCATAAAAAAATTCTTTTGGCTAAAAACTTTTTTTTTCTAATATTAAAAAGTTTCTTGATTTTTTTAGCTTTTTTACATTTTGTGACTAATAGTATCTAAAAAAAAGCAAAGGAATTCATCTCATTCTCAATAGTTGACAGTTGCAAAAGAAAATATTGTTTAAATAACAAGTAAAAACATTGCAATTGTGAAGTCCAACTATTTTAAACAAAATCAAATGTTTCTTAAAAAGTAACCACATTTAGTAATAATGCTATTTCATCTAATTTACAAAAGTAAAAAAAAAAATAATTAAATTTTCAAATATCTGTAAAAGTTTCATATTATTTGATAATCGTCATTTTTAAATCATAAATGTGTGTGATCTTTTTTTTCACACAATTACTTATGTATATCAAATATTCACAATTCTGATAATATCAAATATTCACAATTTATTTTAAATTATATAGGTTTAATTTTTTTTTTTTCTTATTGAAGATTTGACTATCATGGTTATGAAGAACTAATTGGAAAAGAATTCAGTAAGTTGACAAAAAAATTACAGTAATTTTTAACTTCACGATTAACATTGTTAAAATAAAATATTTCAGGTGACCCCCCCCCCCCCCCCCCCCCAAAAAAAGACCATTAAAATTGTATGTCAAATAAATGTTTTGACATTGGCTTGACTTAAACTTCAGTCTGTGTAGCATAATTCCCCAAAGTTAAGTTGTTTTTTTTTGGTCACTTTGCATTAAAGCTATCTGCTTTCCAAAATATGCCTGCCAATGACCTTCCCCCCCCCCCCCATATTCATTGTTTCTGCTATCAGACACAAAATATAATGTTTATTATTGTTCGGCTGAAACAGTTTATTTTTAAGTATATTTTATTATAAACAATTTTTTTTAAATAAATGGACTTGCTATCCTTTTTCTAAAAAAAAATAACAAATAAATGTATTTCTGGATAAAGTTCTTGTTCGCTAAAAAACGTGCATATGACAAAGTCGGCGCTTCCGTAACTCCTCATTTTTAAGCCAGCTTGACCAGATGGATTCCTACAAATGTCTTGTTTGTTATACATTTATTTCCTTTAAACACACATTGTAAGTATGTCATGTTCACATAGAACATGCTTTCTTTTTTCTTCATCTTAATTTTTTTTTATTCTTTGGAATATTAAATGCTAGAGTAGAAAATCATCACTTAGGAACCTAGTTATAAAATTTTACTAGACTGTTTATAGGCATGTTTTATTTTTCAATTTATAAAAAATGACATTTTACTATTTTTGTAAAAAAAAAATCCGCTGATCGGCTAACACTCAGCTTACATATAGCTCTATGACCCATTGCAACTGTGTTTACAATTATTTTTTACTGTTATCCCCTAAAAAAATAATTTAAATTACTGAGATAAAATATTTATTTGTTGATTAATCTTATTATTTTTATTTCAACACAGCTTCTATACGCAATCTATGACCAGGACATGGTTATGAGGACAGTTTCATATTTGTCACCCCCATTTCTGCATGAATAGATTATAGATATGCACTCAGCAGAAGTCTGGACAAAAGGTTATCTGGGGCAGAATGTACGCACTAATAATTATATTGAACATTTCTTTCGCATTAAATTATATCTATTCATAACATGTACTATTTTAGTAAATAAAAATTAGTTGATAGACAAAAAGTCGGCTTTAAAGTATTCCATGTTTTATTTTGATCAGTATTTACAATTATTATATACTGTTATCAGCTTAGAAAGTGTATTTATTTTTATTGGGAAATAAATCATTTAAAATCTATTAATCATGATATTTTTATTTCAACATACCATCTATGCCACTTAGATTCTCCCCCTGCCATTTCTGTCTGAAAGGGTTGCATGTATCCAAGTGGCAGAAGTGTGGTCAAGATATTGATGTCAAGCATTTACATACCAGGGCTTTTTAAACTTTATTTTTCATTGGATTTTACCACACATTTCTCTCACATATGACAGAATGCGAATGATTCCACCAAGAAACATGGATTACAAAAACCTAGCATTTATGAAAGGTGTGATGTGCTAACACATTAGGAATTATATTGTCTTTGTGGACTGGATATACACATCTAATGTTTTCGTAGTTTTTTTATGCACTTTGAGACCTGACACTGAATTTCTAAAATGACAGCTTATTTAAAGGTGATTCTCACTGACAAACTTTAAAGAAAGATAAGCTATAAAATAGTGGCCAATTCATTAGGTTGACAACCTAACTTATAATTAACTTGTATTTTGAAATGTTCCTGTACTTTTTGTTACTATGAAACCATGTTTGTTTTATTAACATGTAAAATACTCAGTAAAAGCTGCAATGTGAATTCTCTTCAGATAAATTGGTAAGGAAACTAAAGACACATGCAATTTGGAAATAGGTCTTTTTGAAGAGAAAAAAAAGAAACAGTTTATCGTAATATATTATACAAGTTTAAGATTAATTCTGCTATTATCACCATGACTCGTGTTCAAACTTGAAAAAGATTTATTTCTTGAAATTTTTTTTTTACAAATTAATGTCACATTATACACCATCCATTCACAAACAGAATATTATATGTGTAAAAAAGTTAAATGTAATATGTTGTGTTTTTGAAAAATATGAAAACCACCATTGATTTGGAAAAAAGTGAATAAACACCTGTATAAAATTTAGAAAAAAATTCACAAAAATGTATTTCTTGATAACGTGTTGAAACATATTATATTTTATGCACAATTTAATGAAAAGTGTAAATAAATATAAAAGATATTGATACTTTTTTTTTTGTCTTATTTGTGTTTGTGTATACTTTGAAATTTAAAAAAACAAAAAAACTTTTTTTTTATTACTCTGTTAATACATTTTTGCAAATTACCGTCTGCATCAACTTAAGCAGTAAATTCTAAAAGCTTAACCAATTTCCAATTAATTGATTTATAACACATGCTTAGGGAGGAAAAGAAATGTTAAGTATATGAAAATATATAACCACCAGTTTGCAATTTAAAAATCAACAAAACCCTGCCATCTGTTAAGAGTTAAGTAGCTTCCTCTAAATATGGCATAGTAAGCCCATATTGGTTAAAAGATGAGACCTCACACAGTAAATATGCAGCACTCACAGGGTTTGATTAAGGTAAACAATGGTTTCAGCAAAGGGGATCAATCCCACCCAACTCCAACACATCAAATGACTCTCTAGCCTGACTGAAAAAGTATTTTATGAATAATTGATTTGTGATATTTTGAGTAAGCACAGCATTCACTGAACTTGAATCGGCCTATTTTTTTATCTGCGGGAGTACCTCAAGGATAATATGCACCATAACAACCCTCACAATTTTGTGTGATACAATTTAGCCTTCATGGTAGCCATTGGGGTACAAATTTTGAAAAGAAATTAACTTGAATGCAAAGCAGCCAAGGTAAGTTAAGCTTTGGGGGAATGGTCGTACACAAAATGGTCCAACAAATTTCAAAACATTTAATGGACGTTTGTAGGTTTTTTTAATATATGTATGGGTTCTTTTTTTTGGTCACCCTTGACTTATATGAAAGGAATATCAATGTTTACTCAATCTAAACAGATGTTAGGTACAGCAGACAGTGTAACTATTTAGCATGGAATCCATTGGAAACACATTTGGTAAGCATGGACATTTTTATCATGTCATTATTTTATGTACATTTTATTTTTTTACCTCATCCTTATGTTGGATAATATAAAAGGGTTCTGAGAGAATTAAAACAGTTACAATTATAACTTTTTCAATCCAGTTTACAAATTGCATGCTCTTTGTTGTGCATCGTAGTTAGCACAAGGCTTAGAAAGAGGTAGAAGTGAACCTTGTGTTTTGATTTGGGACATCAACAGTATTAATATAAGTGATGTGGGAGAAAGACCTCGGCACAGTTTCAGTGAAGGGCCTATCACAAAACCAGCTTATGAGCTTGGTGAGTTTTAATGGTTGTGGAACATTGTTAAAAGAAATAGTTCATATAATTTTTAAAAATAAATACCTTTGAAGTCATGCAGAGCTCAGCCCCAGTCTGATCTGAGTATTTCTGTTCAAATGTTATGTAGGCCCTCATAATTTCTCATTTTGGTTGACTAACATTTTATATTTTGGTCCAAAGAGTGTATTGAAATCAGTTTTAGATTGTGCTAGAGCTGCTGATTAATCGCCATTAATGGATTAAACTAATTATGCAATTAAAATTTTAACACAATGCCTAGATGCATTAATTTGACCCAAATGCTTTTACTTAGGAGTTTCAAAAATAAATTAGTTACCAAATTCTATTAACAGAAATTTGCAGTTCGCTGTTCAGCAGCAATGTGGGTTTTTTTTAGGCCTTTTGTTATCACGTGTATGATTCTGCAAAGTTTGATTATTTTTTAGACGTTTTTACAGCTGGGAGCTTTAGTAAATGATTTAGATTTAACTTACATTGATCATCACTGATTATAACAACCACGAAAGAAAACATGGAAATTGTCATGTTAACTTTAATTTATAGCAGCTGCGTGACCTAGTAATTTCTTTGTTTCATTTTCTGACCCTGAAAATTACAATTAATCAAGATGTACAGAATCCTATTAGTCCATCATTTCAATATCATTTATTTAATTGGTTTATAGCTACACTATCAAAATTCTATAATTAACCTCACTAAAGTCAATGCAACAAGATTATGTAATAAAATGAAAGAATAAAACTGATTCTTAGGAAACCACAAAAAACTCTAAAGCAAAAGAAAAAAATTAATGATAACAATTATATAGTTAATAAATTACACAGAGGATGTTCCATATTTTTAAAATTATGACTTGGAAGCAATCATCTCCTAGTATATATGAGCTAGAAAAGCCAAATATCATTTTTTTACGGATGGGAGGGGACGGGTAGGGTAGGGTAAGTCAGACTAGTCTAATGTGGGGGTGAATTATGGCAAAATATGTCCGGGGAGGGGGGTTGACAGGTGTCATGTATTTGGAACCTACACTTAATTGAAAGATACATGTTTAACGTTATTTGTACAAAAAAACTAACATCACTAATCACGAATTCATTTGTAACTACCAATTAGACATCATAAATTTCCCTTTACACAACTTTTTTGGTGAAAAAGGTGGGGCTGTTTTGAAAAAGTTTCCTTTGTTTTGATCCATCCACTACTTCTAAAATTTCAAGTGCAAAAATTATCCTTTGTAACACAAAAAAACCTTTTTCATTTAATGTTAACCACTGTGCATCATTATATAAATATAACACACATCTGTTTAATACTTACACTGGAAAAAAATCATTTTAGTTTTCTTTAGCTCCAACCACCACTTCTGTAACTTCGTGTTAAAAACATAATCCTTTTTAACACTAAACCCCCTTTTTATTAAATGTTATATCATGCAAAATGTACACTGATTTGTACCATTGGAAAATCTGATTACTTCTGTAATTAATTTACTCTCTAAATAAAATACTTTTACAACATCTTGCATAATCTATCTTTAAATTGCATTAAACACAGCATTTCATAAAGCCAGTTGAATTTTTCTATCAAATTACTGTGAACAGGTGCTTTTTTTTTCTGAAGAAAATCAACAATAAATTTTAACAATGTTTATTGATGTGCGATGACTGAACATTTACCATTTGGAAACTAAGTAATGGTAAACCTACACAGTTACATTGAATATTTATGGAAAGTAAAATGCCAATTATGTCTCTTTTCTTGACTTTCACAAGCACTGTTGATAATTAATTTAATTTAGAATGACATAAATCATTTTGTGTTTTTATACTAAATATTTCAAAACTTTTTATTTATATTTCATGTAACAGCTTGACCTAAAGTATTTTCTTTGAATAGGATCAGGTGAGCCTAGTTTCTCTTTTGCGTGGATTGATGCAAAGACATTTGTGGTTAGTATGGCCAATAAACATATTCGGATCTATGATTTAAGAGGTAAGTAACTGCAGTAGAAGCATCTGGCAAAGTTTATTTTATTTCATTATTTTAGATTTTTTTTTTCTAAATATTTTCATCAACGTATTTATTAAAAATTTATAATGCATTTATCAAATGTACTTGCTTAAATCAATTTCTTTGTTTAGATACTAATAAACCAAAATCAAGTGTACAACATCGATGTGTAGCTGGTATTTGTATTGAACATATAGAAAATGGGAAACTTGCATCATTTCATGAGGTAACTGTTAGATAGCCCAAGAATGAACTTTTAATCCAAATGACTATATACTACTATTTTATTACTAAGTACGGCATATTAATAATGATTATTATTTAAACTTATTGTTAATGTATTGTCATATTATATTTTTTTACAGAATCAGGTAGCAATATGGGACTTGAGGAATTTCGATAGACCTGTATCCTTATGCTAGATATTAACTACTTGTAATTAAAGAAACAATATGTAATATATGTTGCCTAATTGTGGGAATTTTCACTATTGTGATGATTTTGAAATCTTGTTTCTAAATTTATTTCTTTGCTAATTTTTTATTTATATAAATTTATATATTTATATGAATACAACAGTCATTACATTCATTATCTAGTGAAAAATCTTAAAATTCACAAATTAGCAATAGGAATTAATTCAAAAGTAAATTTGCGAAAAGTCTCACAATCTAGGTGCATTCTGTAACAATTTGGTAGTTATGTAAATAATTCCCTAATAACTTGAGCCAAAAGATCTTTAACCCTCAAAATCAGATCAATACAATAACAGAAAACAAACATGTTGCCAAAATAAGCTGGTGTCCATCAAAGTAAAATACATTTTTGTTGGGTGTTTTTCTGTTATTTTCCTTAACATTACTTCTGCATTTTAAACCAACAACATAAAAATAGAACATCAATAAACATTACACTTCTTATCTAATGCATTCAGGGTATGAGCCAGTTCAATTAAAACTATTTCTATATAGTCAATCCTTGGTTACGAGTAACTTGAATTATGAGTGTTTTGCAAAGCGGCTCATTTTTCAAATATGTCTTGCAAGACAAACAAATCATATGAGTGAGGTCTTGTGGCACAAGTAGTATGTATTTGCTGCTTTTTCTGCTGACCTTTATGTGTCCACCACTAAGTGAATGGTTCTTCTCTTATGCTCTGTTTCACTCAGCGTCCATCGCTTGTATAGTCAACTTCTATGTGAGCGTATATTGTTGTAAGTGTTGTAACTGTTATGACTCAGTAGTGGCTGTATTGCAACAATAACCCCCATGAAAAAAAAAATTGCAATTAGGGTGGTAGTTATAATATGGGAAACATCTTACAAGTAATGAAAACCTTATGTCACAGGTTTGACTGTATCTGTATCCATAAAAAAGTCTGTAATGCAAAATTAAACTATACATTTTTCAATTAGGGAAAACTGAAAACAGTAAACTAATTACAAATACATATAAAAGATAAGTAACAGTGAAACGCTTATTAAAGAGTTAAAAAAACAACTGCTAAATTAACTATTTATTTACAAAAATATTGTCATAAATCCTCTTATTATTACAAGCATTATATGTTCACTGTCATTTTATTTTCTGATATCTTTGCTTCATTTCTAGGAATGGCTTGTTATCAGTGTTGACTAAAGAAAGTTCTCATGTAAAATTATATGACATCCAGCATTCAGTTTTTGGTTCAGATGAATTAGAACAGATATCTGCAGAAAGAAATATACAACGTAAATACTTTTAGGTTTTTGCATTCAACTGCTATTTAACCCACTAAAAAAGTATAACATGATGTCTCAGATGGGGGGGGGGGGCGGTTCCTCATAATAAACTTTGAGAAAAAAAGGTTTGGGCATAAGTTTATCATCAATAGATAATGGAAATCGTTGAATAAAGCTAGACTTATATCTATATTTCGCATGTATTTAGTTATGAATTTTATAAAATTAAAAAAAAAAACAGTTTGACTTTCAGTTAAGGTAATTTCTAAAGTATAGAATAATTAAATTGAAGCTCTTTTTTTTTCTGAATAAATTTGTTTACATTTTCAGCCTTTGGTAAATCCAATCTGTCTTCATTTTGTTGGCACCCAAAACATGAAAACCGACTTCTGGCTGTATTGCCAAACGGTAACCTTAGAGACATGACAGTTTATGAACGTATTCCTATGGTACTTTATTAAAGTTTTATCATTCTAATTTCTTTCTTGACCATAAATGTTAAATAGATGTCTCTTACAATATTTTTTTTTATTTAATCTATATATTGTAGGATAAAATTAAATGTTCAAAATACACTTTTTTATAAATAGCATTTTAAATCGAAATTTTGATTTTTTTTTTTTATCAAAAAAAATATTTTTCAGGAATGGTCTACAAATTTTGAACTCTCTATGCCATTTACTAAGGATGTTATTTATTACTTTGAAGAAAAAGGAACCGATGAAGATATTTCAACAAGAATGAGGAAAAGGCTTTCTCAGAATTATGGCCTAGATGTTAGTTTTATTATATATTTAACACCTATTAGCTACTATATTTTCAAGGAGCAAAGAAAATCTTTTATTTATAATTGTTTTTCTTTTTTTCGCTCATGATATTTTTTTCAACGCTTAAATTCTTCACTGTTTACTTTTTACTTTACAGGCTAATAATATTGAAAGCAGCATAAATGCTGCGAGAGATGAGCCCCAGTTAATGGGATTGTGGCGATGGATTTACAGTATCCTAATGTATTTAAAATGTTAAAGGTCATCATATATTCTCATATTATGTCCATATATCTACAATATAATTCACTTTGTTGATTCTTCAACACAAGTGGCACCTTTTCTATTTTTCTGCTTTTTAAATCATTTGTAAATCCTTTTTTGACTTTTTAGCTCATAACTTGATCTGTAAATTTTGTTAATGTTAAAATTCTTAAATAGCAATCAGATATAAAAGTCTTGATTGATGCACAAGTAGAGAGCAGCAGTAAATATCATATCCCTCCAGCCACTGGAATTATTTCACTTCTCCACATGGACAAAGATGATGTTTTGTTGAACAGTGAACCTGTGGGTGTCCATTGGAAAGCCTTAGAGAGTGTTAAGTATTCTAAAAGAACACACTACAGGAGTAATGAAAGGTACCTAAGCATGACTGCTGTTTTAAATTAGAGTTCTTTCATCACAACCTGTAGATAATTGCCATATATTTTATTTTGTAATATTTTCAGAACAATGGCATTACAGCTATGTGGGTGGGTACCTGATCATCCTAAAGAGAACTTTGATGGATTTATTGACAGGTTTTTTGTTTATTTTGTTTTTATTTATATATTCTACTCCTTATTCAAACATTTATTCTAATGAGCATTTTCGCTAGATTAATTCCAATAGTGAGCAAAAGTATCTAGGAAGGGGGGGGGGAGCCTTTAAAGTTACAGATATTATTACTTTTACTAACCAAGTAATGTGCCGTACAGGGTGTGTTTGAAAGTATTGTAACTGTAAGCCTCAGTAAAATGTGATTGTATTGTTAGGAGTAGAGGCTTAATGGAAACGGACTATCATATTTTACAAAGATGGTTATTAAAAGTATAGTTTAATAAAGGGTGATATTTTTGTTTTGGTGGGGGAAACTATATACATGTATCGTGATTCTTGAAGATGATATTTAAATTTAATCAAATATAAATGCTCAAAAAGAGAACAGTTGAGAAAAACTTGTTTATGTATGCATCTATTTCAAAATTTTGCAACATATAAACTTTTTCAATTCGTATATGAAATTCTAATGCAAGAGGGGTAATTCAGGTGTATAAACAGGCAAATTTTTATTTACGCTAATTTTTTACCCATTTCAAGCTAAATAGATTACCAATAGATATCATGCAAAAACTGACTTCTTAAAAATACAGGTTGTCAAAGGTCAATTTCTCAAAAAAAGAGGCTAAAACTGGTTTTCGAAGATCTTTTAAAAAATAATTAAAATGTTGAATTTTTTTCCTTTTCGCTTAACTTTTCGCTTTATTTAATATTTAGAAAAAAAAATAAAACACAGTAACATTTAATGATATTAGTCAAAAATCATAACAGCACACATAAAAAGTATGCCTGTATCAGATACAAAAATGAAAGAAAAGCAATTAAAAAGCAATTTAAGTACATTGATACAGTATATCTGATTTTTTCTGAGAAAATAGGACTTTAAAAAACAAACTATGGATACAGATTTATTATTTAAACATGTCCTTGATTTTGACACAAATTTACCAAAAATAGAAAATACTCGCTCATTAGATACTGATTGTTTTTAAATCTAAATGTTTTGTTCTCCTATTTGTACCCTTGAAGACTAAATACTCTTTTTTCAGAGTCGGTGTAAGTATTTGTGATTGGATTTCTCCATGGCTATTTTTAACTATATGACTTTGTTTTCATCATCACAACTTTCTTCACAGTCTGGATCATCTTCTGTAGAAAAATTGTATAGAGCTTTGCAAGTAATTTCCAGAGAGCTTAATAGTGTTCATTAGACATCTTTGTCCACACCTTTTGTGGATTCTGCAAATATAGCAGTGTCGCAAGTTGTTGTTTTTTTTTTAACTTCTTTTCTGAACTCTTATAGAATGCAGTAGTTTAAAACTAATTTCAGTTTTTAACTCTCAACTGTTGTTCATTTTCGGCAATTTTTTTAAGCTGATTTCAGGGTGTTTTGTAAAATTTCGTTAAATTTGGAAATGAATAAGCTATTTAATGATATAAAACTTTTGATATAATAGAAATTTTTAATTTTGTAAAATTATAGTGTAAATGATTTTTTTTATTATTTTTTTTAACTAAAAATACAAATACATCACAAACGGTAAGAATAAAAAAAAAAGGTATGAAGAATTTAAACAAAATCTTTATTATTTACATAAACATTATTCATTTGTACAACACATAAATAAATTTGGACGTAAAATTATGATAATTTTTTTTTATTCAACTTTAAATGATACTATAGAAATTGGAAAAAAAAATAAGGACTCATGCCTCTAGAGTGAAAAAAGACATATAATTTTCACACAATGTTAGACAAGACAAAATTGATAATTAAAATTTCTATATTATTATTATAAGTGACAGGAAACACATTTAAATGAATAAAAAAATAAAGTTTTCCACCATTTATTTGTTTTTCTAAGGATTTATACTTATTTAAAAGTTTATCACTTTTGTCACCCCTTCCATATTAAAAAAATCACCAAATTTCACTTTTCCCAAGAAATCATGCTTAGTCACCAAACAGCCCGGCCTCAAATACACGCGAAGCACAAAATGTCGAAAAAGGTAGCCACAGCGATAAAAATTGCTAGTGCATTATGTCTTTTTTCAAAATAAAACTTGGAATATTTTACCAAGTACCAAATTTTTACAAAAATAAAAAATCTATTTTTCTTTGCCACTGTATTCCAGGGTCGGCGTTGCACATATATAATAAAACACATAAAAAAAAAAATTGCCAAAAGTAAAGATATAAAGAATTATAACGTCCAAAAAATTGTCGCTCACCGGTGGTCGAAAAGTCAATGCTACGATGGTTGAGAGTTAAACTTTTTAATTTATCAAACAAAAACTCAAGTATCCCTTCACTTGTCAATAAATTTGTAAACTGTTTGCCTAATGCCTCAGCTGCTACACATATTCTAAAACTTTAAAAGCTCAACAATTTTACTGCACTCCACTTCATCCCACATGTGTGACACACCCAAGTCACTTAGAACTGATAGAATACATTTTTTTAAGGTTACAAATCTTTCTATTATAGCTTCTAAACTATTCCACCATGTTTGACAGTCAAGAATAAAGCTTAATTCCTTGCCTAGGTTTTTCTCTTATGTAGTTCTGGAAAACTATCCTAACCCACATTGTCGACTAGGATACTACGGCACTGAACTCTTTATTTAGTAAAGTTCCCTTAGCCGTTGGGAGCGACTGTGGAAGATGAAATGTTTATCTAGCCCAGGGGTGGGCAAACTGCGGCCCTTCAGCGCATATTATGCGGCCCGTATGTATGTACATATTGCGAGTGTGAATGCGAAATTAATGACAAAATACATGGTTATTATCATTAATTCATATTTTCATACGTTGTAAATTGTAATTGAAGGAGACAAAATATATATATATATGCGGCCCGCCGATTACAATCAAGTTTTCAATGTGGCCCTCCGTAGAAAAAGTTTGCCCACCTCTGATCTAGCCAATGTCTAATAAGGGGTGGTGTGGCTAGCACAATGTCCAAAAGCTTCATATATTTATAAATATTTTTGCAAGAATCATTTCCAGCCATACTAAACTAATCCAACAAGTGGGTTAGTCTAGTCTGGCCTAAAATATTTTATATCAGTATCACAATTTGAGTTTTGATGTAGTTTTTTTTTGTTTGTTTTTTTTTTCCAGTCTTGTCAAGGGAGGTAATGTGGAGAGAGCCTCAGCAATTGCGTTGTTTTATCTACATATTAAAAAAGCATTAGATATTCTCAGTAACTGTGCAATGAGCTCAGATCAGGGTAATTAAATGTATTATATTTAAGTGGTTTAGTTTTATACATTCATATTTTTTATAACTAAAGTCAAGCAGTAACTTATACGTGGCAGCCACCCATGCCATAGATGATCATAAATGTTGCCATACTTTCTTGCTTCATTCAGTATTTTTATAGTACGAAGAGTTAATTGGTATATTAAAGTGGGATTATAGAAGAAAATCATCATCTTAATTCATTTACATGAACTAATTCCAGACAGTAACAAAGACATTTACAGGGTAGAAGTCATATTAATTATGAAATATGCTATTCTTCATAAAATATTTTTATCCACTCTATTGAAAAGGTGAAGGTAAGCCAAGTTTGCAAGCAGTTGCCATGGCACTCTCAGGATTTACTGAAGATGAAAATGCTTTATGGAGAAGAACCTGCGGCACACTCAGATATCAGTTAGAAAATCCTTACTTGAGGGCCATGTTTGCTTTCCTTGCCTGTGATGAAGTAAATTATGAGGATGTTTTGGTATGAATATAAACTTATTTTCATCTTAGATTTCAAAACATTTCAGCTCATCTCTGTCTTTAGTGCATGAGATATTTTGTTAAACTGTATTTTTAGTACTATTATGATTTGAGAAGTAATTTTATTGAGATAAATTGCTTGCTGTTTGTCTTCATAGTATTTGTACTTTTATTTTCAATTATTTCTAAATAAAACAGAATGAAGTAGTTATGTCAGTTGAAGACAGAATTGCATTTGCTCTTATTTACCTACCAGATGCAAAGGTTTGTTTAAACTGTTTTTTTTTTTAAAGAAGTAATATATTGGTGTGCTTAAAAGCTCAGATATTGTGACCCAGTTGTTAAATGTATGAATTTTGGCATAATTCACACCTCATGATAAACTTAAAATAACAATTTTTTTTTAAGTGTAGGCAACTTTTCATAATATCATTAAAGTGTATCTATTTTGCCATCATTTTACACATCCCTTAAATAGTCTAATTATTAATACCCTGAAAAACATTGAACTATTTATACACAATATCTGAACTAATTTGGAAAAATGTTTTTCAGCTAAAATTATATTTATGCAAGCTAAGTGATGAGCTTACCGATTCAGGAGACCTTGATGGTATACTGCTCACAGGTACAGCATTAGATTTTTTCTATATGTTTTTTATTATTTATCCTAAGGTAAATAATTCATCTTGATAATATGGAGAAAAGATCTATTTGAATCTAAGTACGTTGTGATTTTTGTATTCATTTTACATGTCATTTTTTTTATTTTAATTAGGATTGTCACACAATAAAGGAATTGAGTTGCTGGCAAATTTTGTTGATCGAACAGCAGATGTACAAACTGCTGCCATTGCAGTGATATTTTCAAAATCTAGTAATCTTATGGGAGACACCAGAGTAATAGAATGGATTGAAATGTAGGTTATGCTTCAATAAAATAAGTTACTGGTACATGAATGTATATTTTAGTTTGTTTTATCAACTTTGGAGAAGAAATTTCTCAGTGATAATTCAACTTGTTGCAGATACAGAGACATGTTGGACAGGTGGAGATTCTGGCTCCAGAGGTAAATCTAAAAACAAAAATATTTTACTTTAAAATAATTATTGTTCTATTAAAAAAAAAGAAATCAGCTGTTTAGTTTTCATGAATTGAGCAATAAAAAAAATGATTATACACTATAAACCTAAAAATATACCATAAATTAATCCCACTATAATCTATATAGCTTTATCTCGTATATTTCAGGGCCCAGTTTGACCATGTCCGCCAGTCAGTAATGCAAGACAGAGTTGCTCCACAAGTTCTGGTAGCCTGCAGCTTCTGTGGGAAATCTGTCTCTCCAAATCTCTCAGTTATGAGTCGTCTGTCTGTTAAAATACAGAATGTTTTTTCTAGAGGACCTGCTATAAGACCAAAGGTAGCTTAAATTTTTTTTTTAAACATTGATATTTAAGTAAAGTTCCTTAAGCCCTAATGGGCCATCGGGACAGATGAAGTGTAGAATTCATCTGTCTCTATAACCTCAGCATATGAAGGGATTGTGTGGTTAGCACAACACCCAGCTGCCTTTACTTCCCCTACTTAAGTCATGATGTGCCCATTGAAAGCTGGGTGGACTTGTGGGACGACTTTGCACCAAATTTCACCTGTAAAAATTCCATAGTTCTCACAGAGGATCGAATCCAGGACTCTCAGGTTGACAGTGGATTATCTACACCACTTGCCCATCCGCCCCATCATTGATATTTAAACTCTGAAGGAGATTTCACAAAAATCCTTATTAATTTTTTTTTTTTTAGATTACATGCTGCCCAAGTTGTAGAAAAGCTTTACCACGTTGTGCTGTTTGTCTGGCCCACATGGGAACATCCTCTGCTATTGGTTTGGAATCAGGTGAGAAGTGTGATTTTCATTCAGGTTGCAATGTGCTTTTCTTTAATAACAATGAAAAATATTGTATTGCTTTTTAAATTATTTAGTTTTACCTTTGAATCCGATTTCAAGTGTAAGGACAATGAATGTAGATAGATAGACATATTTAGATAGACAGACATATAGTTAGATAGATAGACAAACAAATCGTACGGACAAATCGTACGGACAGTGAAAGTAGGTCAGGACTAATTATTAATAGCAGCAGCGTGTAGAGTTAGATATTACATAATTAGACAGGTGGGATTGTGAAGAAGGGGAGAAAGGGACAGTTTTGGACAGTTGTAGCAGACAAGGTTATATACAGGTCATGACAGAAAGAGGGGGGTTAGAGTGTAGGTTTTGTTAAGTTTGAGGAAGGTAGTTAGGAAGGAATGAAGGAGTTAGTAAGAAGTCTTTTATTGTGTTGACGGAACGGACAATTAATATAGTGATTTATCTTAGAGACGTGATTAAATAGTTTATGTTCCTTGTTAGATGATTAGTGTTACAGATTTTGATAAATAAAATGATTTTGATTAATAAAACGGAAGTGTTGGGAACTTGTATTAGTCTCATGTGTAATAAAAATATATCAAGAAATAACGAGACACTTCGCCATCCCTGACAGCAAGAAATCCCTCCTGACTTTCAGCATGGTTGAAATACTTTTTTTTTATGTCGTGAAATTGGCGTTTTGTACTAAAATTTAGGTTTTTATGTACAGCGTATACTCTACATTTTGATCTCATGTAATAGTATTATTTTCTTTAAACTTTACAATGCTTAGATTTTAAATATTTTTGTTATAGTTACTAAATATTATTTATTACTTCAGGAAGCAAGGCCAAACTAGTTCCATTTCAAGAATGGTTTTCTTGGTGCATGACATGCAGACATGGCGGTCATGCTGGTCACATGAGAGAATGGTTCAGGTGAGATTTTTACTGGTATTGTTAACATATTTTCCCTGTTCACTGATTCTAAAAGCAATATAGAAAAATTTAGTTTTTTCTACCAATTTTTATAAAACACTTGTAAACTTCACAGTAATGTTTCAAAAATGTTTTTCTTGTCTTAATATTGCCACATTTGATAATTACCTGGCTGTTGTTTTGCTCTGTCCATTTAGTGTTTAGGCATTTGGGCTAGACGACTGCCTTCCATTAATTTTTATCATTACTGAGTTAAGGATAATATTAAAAGTCTTGTGGTCAGTTTAAAGTGTTCTTCTCCCCCCCCCCCCCCCACTATTTCATGTTCAGTAGGTCTAAGATTATGGAGAAACCCAAGGAGCTTTGGTGTTTCTGCAATTAGCCCAGTACTCTTTAAGTATTAGTTTTACCCTGTTGCCTAATTGAGGCTCTTGAGAGTTAACTGGAACAGGCTAAAGATTTTAGCTTAAACTGTCCTGAATTTCAATTACTGTGGTCTAATAAATATTTATGATCCCTGAATTCATGTAATATTTTCCAGCTTGTTAGCATAATCTTCTATTATAACCTCTAAAAGAGACAAACCATTTTTTTTCTTTATTTTTAGATGATTTTTTTTTAACAGGGAACATAGTGAATGTCCAGTTACAGGCTGTGTTTGTAAATGTGCTAGCCTTGATTCAGTTTATCGTCTTAAGTCTCAACCCCTGAACAAGAAGAATGAGAATTTTTAGCTGAAGTGCAACAACATGAACAGTGAAAGATCTCACCTTGTAAAATAACAAATTCTAGTCTCTTCAATTATATTTCAGAGGTATAGAGATGTCGTACCACTCACTTGTGATAAATACAAACCATCTGACAATTTACCTGAAATATCCTAAAATGTATTTGTGTATGTTTTTTTTTCTTTGTGTGACTTTTTTTTTTAATTTTGTGAATTATTTTCAAAATAATAGTGACAAATATCAAACTTAATTTTTTTTTCATCACAGTAATACAAAAATCAGGGAGGAAGTCAATTTTTTTTCAGTTTTAGGTTATTCATCAAGTGCTAAATACTTTTCCACTGATACATGTAATAATTTAGTTTTTTTTTTAAAATGAATCGCTTTTAAAAATAATGAAAACATGTAAACTTCATAAATCTCCATTGATCAATTTTTAGATCCTTGACATAATAAACTACTTGTCATATTTTGAGCAAGATTTCAATTTAAATTTGTTTTATGGAGTGACAGTTTTATTTTCTCCATAAATCATTTTTAGATCCTTGGTTGATAATATATATATATATAAATACTGGTATTTTCAAGACCCAAGCGGATGGGATGGAGACCTGAGAAAATCATCTATCGGGAAAGGGCATAGAGGTCTTATACTATAAAGGGAGAAGAAGGAGGTAATTAAACAAGAAACAGAGTTCACTTAAGATCAAAGGTCACTCCTTTTAAAATAATTCACAACCATGTGTCACAGGATATCATTACTTCCCCCTCACACATAGCCACTGAAGACACTGATCTCATTGCCTGAGTCAGAACTCTGCAGACCTTGGGAAGCACAACCAGACAATTCTGAACCTGCATTGGACTCAGGGGCAACTGCCTTACTAGACTCCGGGTCCCTTGACAATAGCTCCATTTCAGTGTCATGCTTTTTGTTGGGCTACCCGTTCCTTATTCTTCAAGCCAATTATAATGATGTATCTGATTCTGTTTCTCTTCTCTCTCTAGCAGGGCATCTGGCATATCAGTGATCTGTGTTAAGGTTTACAATTTTGTCATATTTTCCCCTGGAGTTGACAGATATGGAGGGCATATCAGCAATGTGCATCTCATAGCCCTGTGCCCATTTGAAATCAAAAATCATTGGCTACTTTTCATCATCAGGGACTGTAGTTTTCTTGGGGCCTAATTGAGTTTCCTCAATGTTTGCCAGTGGTTTATGGTCATTTACAAGTGACCTATCTTATGATAGTATATTAATGAAATCTCAAGACCATAAACAGCAGCAAGAAGTTCCTTTTCAATCTGAGCCCACTTTTTTCTGATGGAGTCAAAGCTCTTGCTTATCTAAATTTCCAATTTATTATTAATACTTGCCATTGTGTACTTACAATTCTGCATCACTTTACTGCTGCCACCAAGTTAAGACTATTGAAGATCCCAGAATAATTAACTTCTAACTTGTAATGCTTAAATAAATGACATCAGGATAAACACATTCACCATCTCAGCGTCTTGTGATACAACACTCCTGCACACATCACAAAACACTTCATCTAACAGTCGAGTGAAACTTTCATTTTTAAGATAAGCTTTTTTTTTTTTTTTGAATTTTAAGTCTTTTCTATCTATTTCAGCAGAGGCAGAAAAAAAAATGAGATTTACCTTGAAATGCTTTCTGTATTCTAAAAATACACTTTTTAATGTTGAATCAGTCACAACTATCTGCCTCAAATTAGACCACAATTAAAGATGCGGTCATTTTGATATTCATTGTACATGTATAAGATTTTTTTGGTTAATACATGTATAAAAATTTTCCTACGCATTGCCATAAATTAATATATGAAGGCTTGACATTTTTCCCCCATGTAAAATCGAAGATACATGTATATCTCTTTCAAATCTAACATTGATTATTTACCATTCCTATTATTTTTGTATGTACATGCATTTAACTGTTTATTATAACTATTTAATTTTAAGAACATAATTTATTATTTGTCTTAAATTTTTATTAAAAGAATTTATTTTTTCACTTTTTTGAATTTCCCTTTCACTTTTATTATTGTTCAAGCTATTTTCTACTTACACCTTTAAGGTGAAATTATATCAGTAAAAAAGTCTTAAAATTAGAAATACTATATTAGCTGTAAAAAAAGTTTAATATCGTAAATTTTTATTTTTTTAAATATATTTCTGAACCAAGCTGGGTGAATGTTAGCAGAAGCTATTTTGGCCAAGTATTGCGAATTAATATGTTTACCATTACAAAAGGTTAAATAATAAAATAAAATAATTTGCGTGCATAGTATCATGACTAAATTATAATGAATTTACATATAGAAGGTATTATTAAAAGGTTAAAGAAAAATGGATTTTTTAGTTTGGAATATTATTAAATACACCAAAGCCAAAATTATACTAAAATGATAACATTAGAGATTTTTTAATGCTATATAATTGAACTGCACATTTAATGTATTATAATTTAGTGAGACAAAGGAACAGTTGGGAGTTAAAAAGTACATTTTTGACTATCAAAACTAGCATGCATGCTTGCCAGTCATCAAAATTAAGCTTAAAACATGCAAAAACAAAGAATGTTAAGTCAAAAATTATTCAGTTTTTTTATAAAATTACTAACTTTTTTCTTTGAATTTTTTTTAAGAGGACAATTAATTTCTCGAAAAACAAATTATTCACACTGTTGAAAAGTTCATCGCACACATAAATATTCATACAAAGAATAACAACTTTGTTATTAACATTTTTATTAAAACATAATTAATTCCAAGACATAAATATAAAAATTACAAAACAAAATGTGCCACTGTCTCAGTCTTCTGCACTTCCACCCTGAATGTACAAGTTTGGGCAACGCTGTATAAACTCTACTGCTTTTTGATATAATGAAAAATCTAGCAAACAGAAAAATAATAATTTTTTTAAGAACTAAGTAGTTTGATCCTAAACTATTAAATAAGTTATTTTATTCAAAATAAAATAATTTTTTTAAACATTTATAGCATTGAAGAAAACTAACCTAAATTTTGTGCATCAGCAGGAAATGAGACAACATTATCACACAGAAGTGAATTACGAGAAGTGATTCGCCCTTGAACTTCTATTAAGCCTGATACTGGTTCTATCAGCTAAATTTAAGTAAAATAAAATATTTTTAGTAGGGCATGCAATAAAAATTTATGTTGAGAAATATTTTAAAGATAAGCATCCATTTGTCAAAAACTCAGTCTATTGTTTTGCTGCAATAATATTCTAATGGAAACATGTACACCATGGATTTCCACAAAAGAGCAGCAAAAATTTTGCTGCTTGCCAGGGAACTATATTTTCCACAAGGGTAAACAAACCAAAATAGCACATGGAAACATTGATCAAAATAGAAAAAAAAAAGGTCCAAATTAATATGTGATCATTAACAATACAAAAAGTAGATTTTGACAGAAAACATGAATCACATCAAATTTTAGGCTGCAACTCTCTAATATAAGAATTGTTCAATCCATGTCTCCCTAAAATATCATTATTGATCAAAGTGCTAGTCTTACAGTCTTAGCAATTTATATTACAAAAAAAAGTTATATAATATACAAGCTGTACCCTGCAAAAACCTTTGCATAGAGTTATATCCCCTTAGGCTTGATTGGTAGGCTAGGTTATTTTTTGGTTTCGGGCAGATCCGATTTATTCATGATTGTATTTTGAACTGGAATACTGTTGTATTAATTTTTTACTTTCGGTTTAATGCAGAGCCGAAATCGCTTTTATATATATTACTAGCCGTACCCTGCAAAGCCTTTGCATGAAGATAGACTATTGTAAAGCCAGTGCCAAACCTAGGGATTTGGGGGCCCAGGGGCTTGGCCTCTTTTGGGGCCTTTGCATTTTGATGTTCGATACCATGACATGAGATTATGCACTTAATATTTAATGTAAAAAATAATTTTGGGGGACTTCCCTCAAGCTGGGGCCCGGCGGGACTTTCGATTTGGGACCCCCCTCACCCCATCCTAGGTACACCTCTGTGAGCTTTGATACACATTTTCAAAATAATTTTTTTTTTTAAGTTATGAAATAATTAAAAATCTAATTAGTTGTTGTTTCTTTTTCTTACAACATCCTAAAAGATAAATTATTTCAATAAAAAAAAATGAACAAAGAGATCTAATTAGTTACTTTTCATTAAAACAACTAAAAGGATACATTCTGAAAAAAAACAACAAAAGAAAATACAATAAAATGTCCCTAAGAGGAATCGAACCTGGATAGTCAGTATAAAAAAAAGAAAACCCCAAACTGCTTATCCATTCAGCCACCACATCACATGATCGAAGTGATAATTTTAATGTACTATTTAAAAAAAATTGCTCGATTATTTTTTCACTTTCACTTGACTTAGTTTTAGGCCTATATAATCTTATTTTGTAATTTAAAATAAATCAAAGCCCTATTTATTTAAAAAAAATGAAATATTATAATAGCTGAGAACTTAATTTGTATAGAAATTTCCAGAATTTCTTTTTTTATATTATATCGACTTTTAAAAAACAACTTTTTTTACGAAATTAGATACTAAAACGCGCTCGCTAGTCTTATTGTCTGAGATTTTCAATTGTTAACGTTTGATGATGTTAAAATGCTATTTGTTGTAATAAAAACTACAATAATTTGAATGATATTATATGTTCATTATTACTTTTTAATATTTGGGACTTTTACATTTCATAATAAAAACCACAGAAACTATTTAAAACTGTAGATTTTTCAAAAAGAAATATCGAATCGAGGCACGGGCATGAAGCCATTTTGAATTATTGTTTTCCGCTTCGATTTAATGCAGAATCCAAATGAAACTTATGTATATAGATTATTATGATGTTAAGTATGACGATGTTTAAAATTATTATTATGTTAGCCAGATATATAAACCATTCTGTTATTTGTCCAATGCCAACAGTGAAGGCTTTGGGAAAACTGTCAATTTTTAGATTCAAACTATCTTCATTAAACAAAAGATCAGCCTCAAATGTGCTATTTTAAGTTTTGTTTTAGGAGTTCTGTGTCAGGTTTCACGCTAAAGAAACATAAGCATAGAAAATTCTCTGTAGACATTTCTGTGCTGTTGGACAATTACCTTTATTATTACAACCAGTTTTACCTCAGAAAGTGAGTAATGTGATAAGGTTTATTTAAATACCATTTTGCAGAATAATTTTCCCCTAGGTCTATTTTGAATGATATTTTATTCACTATCTGATTTCCTATGTCTAAAATATATTTCAAAACAATTTACATTCAAATGAAGAAAGTTATAATGTCACTAAACTACTTTTAATTTTTATTATAACTTGTTTATTATAACATCAATCATTACTCACAGGTTCCTGCAACTGTATCTGTATATCAATCTTGTCACTAGTTGTCAAAGAAAATGATTTGCCACTTTTATCCACCTTTAAATAAAAAAAAAACACTTTTTAAAATATTTATTTTCCTACTTTCATGAACAATCTTTTTTATACATGTAATAAATTTAATCATTATGCAATTTGAAACATATTTTTTTCTTGTCCTATTAATATTATTGACTTTTTTTGGTTAGTTTAGCGTGTCAAAATATTTTTTATACATATGATATTAATTAGATAAAGCGTTGTGAAGGAGCTAATGAGAAAAATATTTTTAATACTGCCATTAGCATTTTATTTAGTTAAATACACTGTATATGAACTTGGTGTTTCTGCTGAGAAAATGGCATTACTACAATTACAAATAGATAACATAACCCCACAATGCCTTTTATTTTTTTTAAATCCACAAAGCAGTTTGACTAAAATGTGTAGGGCAATCAAGCTAACACAAATTCTGTTAAATGATGATTTCAGCTGATATTCTTTTAAATAAATTATATATAATTATTAGTCCTAAATATATTTTAATATGAGCCAGTTTGCCATCTTGAAAAAGATGTCACCATGCTTGTGTTGGCCCAAGCTGAGGGCATCACACTTTTTTGCTAACATCAACAATGCAAAGAGATGGAAAGAGGGGAATAAAAGCTTCATGGGCATATTTAATAAATATTATAAATGTAAATATTTTTACAGTATTCAAATCTAACTACATTTGTTACTGATTCATTTACAAATCCATTAATACTGCTGGGAAATAATATTAGTAATACATGAGTATCAATCAGCAGATAGATATTTATTTACTTGGTAAACACAGAATTCTAACAAAGAATGATATAAAAATGACTTTATTTTAAATGTTTTTTTCTAGCAATTTTTCACCACAAAAAAATCAGCACAAATTGGTTTTCAAAGTTTTTTTACTCAAAAATAAGCTTTTTCTTTTTGTTATACTTATTTTTTATGTATGTATTATTAATCAATTTAAAAATGTATTTTTTTTTAAATTGCATAATTTTAAAACTATAAAGCAAACTTGTAACTAATTTTCTAACAATTTTTTCAACATTGTATAATTAAAATTAGCCTTTGTGTCTTCATTCTTATCTTTTTCTGCATAATACCCAGAATGTAAACATATTGGCCCTAAAACTTTAAGAGGTTCTAAGATTTTCATTACTTTTCATAGTCATACACACAGACACCCATGTCACGCAGAGCTACAAAAACACATTAAGGTTAAACCTCTTTCTTTAATGGTTTGGCAGTCATGAACAAATCTTTATTATTTTCCATGTTTCAGTTAGATCAGAGACAGAGGTGGGCAAATTTTTGGATCTCACAGAGTGCTAAATTTGACGAATTTTGACCCCTAAAACTAGATTTATTAATTTTGATTCTGTGTACCACTTTTATAAGTGTGTGTGATTAAGAGTCATCATCATCATACCCTAACTGATATGGTCAATGGGGGAACAAACGGACACATCAACATAGATATTTCTCCATTGTTACCTATCCTGAGCGGTTGTCTTTAATTCATTTATTAGTCCGTTCTTTTATATTGTCAAACCAACATTTCCACGGCGCCCTCTGCGACAGCCTCCTTCGAAACTTCCTTGAAGAATGTTTTTTTAGCAGGCTATTTTGCCTTAACACATGACCAAGCCATGCCATTTTGCGTAGCTGGATTGTTGACATATTTATTTCCTGAGGGCCCCTGCAATTGAGGATATTCTTTTCCCAGACATACTCATTGGTCTTGCATTCTAGGTAGGAGATTTGAAGGATTTTTCCTCATGCATTTAATTTCAAATGCCTGCAACTTGCTTACAATGGCTGCTAGAAGTGTCTTGACCTCACACCCATACATGGAAATGGTTTTAACTTGGGCATTGTAAAGTCTTAGCTTCGTTGGTAGACTAATGTTTTTGCTGTCCAAATTATGTTAAATTTAGTCATAGCTGACATAGCTAACCTCAATCCTGGCACAAAGTTCGCTTTGCATCTTCCTTCTTTGGGTAAGATGGCTCCTAATTATTTGAAATTCTGAACCTCTTCAAGCTTGTGATGGTTCCTTATGATTTCTGCACTATTGGCATTTATAATGTAAACCATTATCTTGCTTTTATCTGAGTGTGCATCTTTAAATTTTAAAAAATCATCAATAAAGACTTCAATTCATAACTTGCTTAATTAAACAAGTGACTACATAAAAAAATATTCAAGCATATGTTCAAGAATTTATAAAATAATAGTTTGTTTTTTTTTGTTTATTTTAAATAAATAAATATGATTTACAAGTGAAAACTAAAAGTTAAACTGTGCCTATCTTCATCTGTGGACCAGAAGTGGGATGCCAGTTTCCAGTGTTACAATTAGCCAACAATAAGTTGGTTTTTTTTATTTATATTCTGTGTGCACTTAAATTATTAGTCTGGGTTGTGGAAATACTATAAAGTTTATAATAAACTTAATAAACCCAATGTTTTTCAACTGCTTTATTTAATCAATTCAATATTACAATAGTAAAAGATAATTCTTTTGCCTTTGATACTAACAATATAATATGGCATTCTGTCAAGTGAGACTAGAAACTGTAGAAGCTACTATTTTCCATTTATTGATATGACCAACATAGGGTGACTAAAAAAATAAAAGCTTGGGCACCTACCTCAAATAAGCTTACACTACAGGTTGGACTCCTTAAATGGCATCCATGCTTAAATTTTTCTAGGCCTCCAAATTTCTATAAATATTTGCATTCCCTTAAAATTAAGTACATTATTTTTTTTATACTTTTTAATATTGAGAAAAGAACCTTCTCATACCCCTACCTCTTTCCCAATAGTAGTCTAACCATCTAACCATCCATACATATAAATTATAAGTCATTCACATTTCATATCAGGGATTACACCGTTAGTCAAGTTTGGCCATTTATTATTCTTGTTACTACCACAATGTTACAGTTTATGAACAATTCACATATAGAAAAACAGCATTTTAAAATAGTGGATTTTCAGAGAATATATGTCTTAAAAATTTTAAATGGATTGAACCTCAGTCAAACGCTGGTGATAATTGATTTCCAAATTTCCCAAGTCATAACAAATACAACAGACACTGCCAGACAAAGCAAACTGAATTATTTGATTCACTCCACTCAATTCTCAAAATATCCAATGTATATTCATATTGGTATCAAAAATCTGTTTTTAATTATGGGAACTTACTTAAGGATGTGATGGGAATTTTTCAAGCTGTCAACAAAGCGACAACACAAAGGCAACGATGTAATAATATATGAATATATGATTAAAACGTATTCAAACTCACATTTTTTGCTAATCCAAGCAAACACACATTTTTTCCTTGAAAACTCTGTAACTGCGTACCATTAAATCGATAGTGGATGTGATCATTAAGAGACATTCTTCTTAAAAAAATAAGATTTTGCCACTCACTACAGTTTCTATTTAGCGGGAAAGAGTTATCTATCAATACTTAAGCAGAACTTAAGCTTTTTTATTTGAGTTACCATCCTTTGCTCATACCAAATCTTAACACTTTTTTAGCCCTCCTCATAGTGTTGTTTTCGTTGACGAAAACTAAAACTAAAATTAGCAGCAAGACTAAAACTAGACGAAAACTGAAATTATTACAGAAAAAACGAAATAAAAACTGAAACTAAAATATAGTATTGCTTTCGTTCACGAAAACTAAAACCTTCGTTAACGAAAATGTTGACTTTTCGTCAACGAGAACAAAAACTAAAATTAGAGAAGCAAGACTAAAACTAGACGAAAACTAAAATTATTACAGAAAAAACGAAATAAAAACTGAAACTAAAACATGACCTGGGACTAAAACAACACTACCTCCTCCTCCCTTGTTAGCAAGTGGTAAACTTTCAGTACCCCCCCCCCCCCATTCACACCGTGTAAAATTACGCCAAATCTACACAGACATAAAATACAAATTAATATGAAGAAAAAATATACAACTAGATTTCCAATCTCAGTTTTAATCAGAGCTCGATTTAAGAAAAAAGCAGTGCCGGGGTTGAAAAAAAACTTTCTGCAGACTGCCGGGGATAAATGTCTGTGGTTTTATCCCCGGCGGGGGATGAAATTAGCTAAAGAAGAGCCGGGGCTGACAGTTCTCAGTGCCGGCGGCAAATCGAGCCCTGGTTTTAACGTTAGACAACGAATTTCAGTTCAAAATTACTGTGTTTGCAAACAAATACAAATGTGATTTTCTAAAATGCTGTTTTTTTTTTCATTTACCCCACCAAGCCCGTAGCGTGTGCCCCCTCCCCTGCGTTTTGTCTGCCCCCCCCCCACTTATTTGTTATACTTAGTCAAATGTATTACCTGCCCCCCCCGGCTATTGCATGGCCCCTGCTGTAGAATGTCTGGCCCCTGCTGTAGAATTTTTACGCTAAGGGGCTGTACCCCACCCTTCTATACATTTTTACTGTAAAATGGAATTGTCTTCATTGAAACCTAGTTGTAGAATGTTATAGCTTGCAGACCACCGCTGGAATCATACTTTAAATCATATAAGTAATGAATGCCAAGCTAAATCATGTTCACTTGAATACTGGATTAACCTGTTTGTGAAATTATGTTCATCCTGTAAAATAAAGTATTAGTACAAAGTTTGGAAGCTTTAACAGTTTGAATTAGTCTAGATGCTAATGACACAGCGCTTTTGAATCTATCAGTTACAGGGTCGCTGCTAGTGGGAACCCAACCAAATGTCAAGGACTCCCAAGCCTTAGCAGGCCCCGTAGCTTTCAAAATTTATTTTCAATTGCTTAATTTATTGCTAAAGGGAAAAGGAGGCACTCAGTTGTAAAAGTTTATCCGGGGGCCCTAGAATTTATCAGGCTTGCAATAGCTCATGAGAAGTACTTAGTTTAGTTGACAACTGTCACTGGTATTGATTACATGTGGATTCATAACCAATGAAGATCATGAGAATAGTCTTACACCAAATCTCTTGGCTAATTTATTTCAAATGTGATGACATATCAATCCGCTATTTGTATTTTTTTTTACGGCACTTTGAAACATGAAATTTTATTATGAAAGCTTTTTAACCTTTCTGGAAACAAAATCACAAAATGTAAATATTTTGGGGGGCAGTTTGTACATATTAACATATTTCAAGAGGTTGTTATTTTCTACTCTAAAGTAGGCCTATAGTTAAATTATTCCTTAGATTTACAAAGATGATAGAAATGAAATTAGTCGATGAAATTAACTACCATGCAATAAAAATTTTTTTTTAACCTCTGTTGAGTTAAATTTTGAATTCAATTAGTATCCCGGGTGAATTTCCTGGAAAGAGTTTAACGAGCTAAAATTCAGTTATTTTAGTAGTACTTGTACTTTCACATTGGTATTTAGTGCTGTACTCAGCCTTGAAAATGTTATGGCATCTAAAGGACTTAATCCAGCATGGTATATCTGAAATCATTTTTTAATCACCTGGTAACCAACCTCAATTAAGTGACTTTAATTTTTTAAGTCATTTCTAGCCCCTAGTAGCTGTATTTAGTCTCTGGCCACCATTTTTTTTTTTGTGCAACTGATACCATAACCAAGATTTATGAAAATTTTTGAACTGGAAAGGAAACTTATAGAAAAAAAATACTTGAAAAAAAAAATTTCACTTTGCTAGTGCTTAAATTTAAAAACACTGCTTTCAGCATTATTGAACAGAAAACTGAGTTTCTTGAACAAGTGAAGAAGCTAGTAAAAAAACTATGCGCACATCAATAATGATAAAAACATTACATAAATATAAATTATTTGAAATATTGAAAGTTTATTTTATCAACATTATTTCTTAAAAATTAAAAATGATGAAAATTAAACAACACAAATGCTTATTTACATTGTAGATCATTGAAATATTTCTAAAACCTCATGAATGTTAATCAATTCAAAATATGTGCTAAAATGTGATTGAAAGAATAATTATTTTATACCAACAAGTTAATATAATTGTCTCACACTGACATTAAAGCCTCGATAAAAAAATATCATCTGAAACATAATATTGGCGAAATAAAAAAAAAAGAAATGAAAGAAGTTTTATATTTTCAATAATGTCAACAAAGAATGATAGCACATACAATAAAAGTATAGTACTAACAAATTGTATATTTAAATACGAATTGAACAATATTAGAAGCTTTTGTTTTTTATAAACAAAAAAATACAAGCATACATTTCCAAGTTATGTTTATGATAATCCAGTTTATGATAATCCAGTTTAATCACTGTCACTATCTCCTTCTTTAACATCAACACTGAACTTGTACTCCTGGTCACAACCCATGTAGGCATCACTCATAAAGAAGATCACATAGTTGTACCGACCATGGGCAGGGGCCACAAAATCCAGTTTGACTTTAGCCTTTTGCTGAAGAGTCAAACGTTTGATGGACAATAGAGAATTGTTCTTGGGATCACCAATTACTACCCACCATCCTTCCTCACGTTTCTGAAATAAAATACAATGCATGTACTTTTTTTTAGAAACATGTTTACAGTCATTTCTCCAATTTCAAGATTTCAGGGAAATAAACCGAATAGAAAAATCTGTGGAAATTGTTACAACATCTAAAGCAGGCATTCAAATGTTATTTTTTTAATCATTCAATTACCTCTACATTAGTATGATTTCATGTTTTCTAGCAGTGTCACTACAAAAATAAAATTTTGTCTTGATATACTCCAGATTTTTTATGTACACTGTATATGGTGTAAGGCTGTTTTTTTTAAATTAATAAAATATTAAAAATGAAAAGAGACTGTGGACACCATGCACTAACATATGAGCACCTATGCAAGTTAAAGACCAGCAAGTTTTATGACTGAGTTAAAAGTTTTCTTAGTTGAATATAATATAAGCATTACTTAACTTACCTGTGGAAAGAAAGGAGCAATGACAGGTCCTGTTATCTCATCTTCTCTTTCTAATGTAACGGTTACATTGATGTTGGAGCCACTGAAACAATCAAAGTCATAATGTCAGAAATTTTCATAAATTTCAAACATATAGACAGCAAAGAGAATATACTGTATTTGATGGTAAGTTTACCTTCGAATGCTATCTTTATCTTGTACTTCATAGGTGAGCTCAATATTAGGATATCTGTTGCAGAAGCGCGCTACGTCAGCCATTTCTGCTTCATTTAACTGAAGAAGTTCACTCCTGTCTTTATCTTCCATCTCCATGATATCAAAAATCGACTCCAGATTCTGTAGAAAAAATATCTATCTTTACTCTAAAGGTTTTGTCACATATAATTTAAAACTTCTCACATGTAACCATTAAAGTTTAGACTCATAAAACTGGACCTATTCTTATTAGAAAAAAAATACAATGTGGAACATGTGAAGTTATAAAAAAAGTTTAACTTCTAAATTCATATTTCAACAACACAGTTAATAAAGCTTTAATTGTTGATAAAAAGAAAAAGATTGTACGAGGTAGTTTCACATTTATTTTCTCTCGAAAAAATAAGACTCTATGCCAAATAATTATATTGGTGTAATATTATTGCAAAACAAGAAAACAAAAACTGAAAGGTTTAAGCCATGTTTTTTGGTATGTATCATCAAAAAGCAGTAAAATTATTTTAATTCAATTCTATAGGTAGTTCTAAAGAACACTACACAAATAGATATGAAAAGATTTATCATTAAAAAAAATAATATATCATTATACATGTGTAACTATTATATGAAAACTGGTGTGTGTCAAATAAAATAACCTTTTCTTGGCATCTTTTGATCATTTCAGCTGTAAAATGGGGTAGTTGTTTTAAAGAAGAATCTTTTGACCACATTGCTTGAGTCACCATCTGAGCCAGTTCCATAGCTGCTAAAGCTGGGCTCAGCCAGCCATTGCTGCTCAAAACATCCACACAAGCTTGAATCAGACGAATAGCCTAAAAAAAGATGAATAGCTTAAAGAATATAACTCACAATGGCTAAAAAAAATAATAAAATGGTAAGATGGTGATCATTTGGAATATAAGTAAAAAAAAAAAATACCAAAAAAAAGTTTTTTTATAAATAGATGTGAACCTTGTTTAATATTTCTTCTGTGTCACTCTGTAATTCAGCAGACAGTTGCATTCGAGACAAATGAGCTTGTAACAGTAAGTTGGTCTTTACATGTGGGTCATTAAACTTGGCGTTTGTTATTTTATTTGGTAAGCGGCTTCCCAACTAGGAAAAAAATTTTATAATTTTAATTAAATGAAAAATAAAAAATTTTCTGAAAGCATATAAAAAAAAATACATTAAGATAAAGAAAAGTTAAAAAAAAATAAAAAAAAAATTTTAATCTCCATAAAAACTTTATACATAAAGGTGAAATAATGTGGGTGCAGCATCGATATCCGCATAATTGAACCAGAAGTCACCAAAATTGTTATACATCTCCTTTAATACCATTAGAATGCACAATGCTAATTGTTGATCTTTAAATTTTCAAGATTTAGATATTTAACCTTTTTAAAACTGAGGGAATGGGTAGATTTATTAGTCCTGATTATTTTGAAAATTTATTGCTGTAAAAATACATATCCTACCTGTTTGAGGATGTTAGGTTCCCCATGTCTGATAGGCATGCTCTCATATTCATCAGCACTTGCCACAATTTCAATCAATCCTTTAATCTTTGTTTTATTATTCAATGACATACTGAACAATTCTAATCAATGGAAGAGAACATAATAAATTACTCTTGCCCTTAATTAAATAGATTATCTTAGATAAATCACTATGCATCCATTTCCATAATTTATAATTACCAATTGTTTTGTAGTTGATGTAGTAGTAAGCAGCAATCATTCCCAGATTAAGTGGATACACATCAAAATCTTCCTCAATGTTGATACACTAAAATAAAAATATAGCTGATAATAACACGAATCTAAAGGAAACGTTTAAAACACCCAACACAAGTGGTTCACAGTGTGGCTTGCAACTGACCAGCTAATTTGAAGCAGGTCTGAAAAACATTAATAATTACATACTCAAAAATCTATACGAAATAAATTCAATCATTCCCTATTACCTTTACCCTAGAAGGTGGATTTCAGAAATGGAATAGGTTTCAAAGTGGGTTGAGAATCACAAAAAAGCACTGCCTTAGTGAATTTAAATGAAAAATTTCACACCATATTTAAAACAAATAAATAAAATAAAACATGAAACCTTTGACTGCTCCAGATCATTGATTGTATTTTCCACAATTTCTGACAAGTGATCTGACAAGTGGCGATGTGACACACCTAAAAAAAAAATTAAGTATTGTCAGTTCGTTAAAGTTAAAAAAAAGAAATAACTCATATTAGCCCTTTACTAAACCCTTTAGCTAAGTGTACCATACATTTTTTTTTCCCTTAATACAATGCTTGGGATAAAAGTTTCTGCACAAAAAAAATAAATAGATATGTGTGAAATAATAAACTTACCTTGCAGATTGTAGTAATTAGGATTCTGTGTCATACGCCTGTAAATGAATGTCCAAGTTAAATAGTCAACAGCATCCTGCTTATTTTCTACTGTCTTTGTCACGATTTCAGCATTGAAGTGGTCATGCAAGCAGTGATCTAGATGGCTCTGTAAATAAAAATGACATAGTAATTTACAAAGTTTAAGTTCAGTATGAAAATAAAAAAAGCTAAAATGATGAAAACAAAACTTGCGTACTTCAACAGGTAAAGGCTCATACAAAAATTTTTTGAAAAACTCTTTCTTTGAGCTCTGGCACATAATGACTGCTTTACCTAAAAAAAGAGATAAAATAATATTTCAAAAACTAGTAGAAAAGTAGGCTTAATTATTACTAAATACAATCAGGCTCAATTTAGAGCTGTTTTGGTTAAAAAAGATATAAAAAAATTAATTAATAATGTTATGACTGCATATAGTATAAATAAATGTAATGAGTGAGAAAACATTTATATCTATGCCTTCTTTGTCCAAAAGAGGTCTGTTGGCTTTTCCAACCATCTGAAGTACATCATGTGCCGGATAGTCTTCATAGCTAATGAAAGTGTATACAAAAGACAGTTTGTATAAGGTAAATTATAACTGTCAGATTACAATAAATGAATAGTAATACAATTAAAAAAACAATGTCCATAAAAATGCTTACGAATGCATCTTTCCATCATAGTACTGTGTGTCCATGACAATAACCAAATGGGCTGAAACATTAATACCCCAAGCCAATCCTCTAGCTACAACAAGAACCTGAACAGCACTTGCACTAAACAATTGCTCCACACTCTTTCTTTCTATTTCAGATAGACCTTCATGAAGATATCCTACCCCATTTGCAAGAGTTTCTTTTAAAGTCTGAAAAAATACAGAAAAACAACAAATATAGTAAAATGTTATTATTACAAACACCAGTGTAACAAATTTTTCAGTACAGCGAAATTTTTTTGGTCTCATCCCTTTCGCTTATAGAATTAAGAAGAAAAGAAAACGATACATAATAAGTCCAGAAATCCGTACCAAAATTACATTGGTTTAGAAAACTGAGATATATGCTGCATGTGATGGGCGGGGGTTGGGGTGGTAAAGCTTTAAAATTAAAGACAGCATTACTAGGCAAGTAATGTGCCATACAGGGTGTGCTTTTGTAATTGACGGCTGTGGTATAGCTTCAGTTAAATGCGATCATACAGGTATTGCTTAGACCTGACAGAAACTGATGATCGCATTTAGCAAAGATGGTCATTAACATAATAGTTTTAATAAATGGTTATCTTTTTGTTTGGGTTAGGGAGACTATTTATCGTAATATGCGAAAATGCTATTTAGATACTGAATCAGAAATACTCAGAAAAAAAAAAACAGGTTTTAAAATACAGATGAGAATGGCTTTTTAAATTGACTTATGCATTTTTTTCAAAATTTCCCAACATACATACTTGAACTTGTGTACTGAGATTCATGCAAACTAACATAGAAACAGCGAGATACAGACAAGGCTGGCTCATAAGCAAACCAATGTTTAATAAAAAGTTAAGTGCGTTTTTCTCATAGTCAACTTTTTAAAATTCTGTACATTTTTTGAAATTCTAAGAAAAATACTCAAGATATAACCTTAAAATTTTTCATGCTTTTTCTTCAACCTATTCTGTACCATTCTCCAATTTTGTTAAAAAAAATGTTAAGAACATTTTATATATCTTTTTTTCTAACCTACACCTACCCCCCACTAAAAATCTCATTTTTGAAATTGTTCTTTAGTAAAAAATTAACAAATATTTTATTTTTCATTATTTCTAAAAAAAAATATATTAAAATATGGACATATGTTAGGAAAATAATTATCTATTTGTGTCAAATATATTTTTATACGTACACCAAGTTTGGAAAAACCAGAATTTGAAAATATGTCACAAAATTTTTTTTAGTCACAAAATAAACTCTTTTGAAATAGTTTACATT
Source organism: Bulinus truncatus (assembly GCA_021962125.1). Taxonomy (NCBI): domain Eukaryota; kingdom Metazoa; phylum Mollusca; class Gastropoda; family Planorbidae; genus Bulinus; species Bulinus truncatus. The sequence goes on from JAGDYQ010000007.1 coordinate 7,826,469, forward strand.
GTGCTTGATGTCTGTATGTGCCCAAATGGCTAATGTAACTCAGTAAATAAAAATTCCTACAGACTGCCTTAACCCAGATTAAAAAATTCATTTTAATGATTATATAGTAATTTATATTACAGTGATAAATATTTATAAATATATAAGATATTAGGATTTATAAAATGCCTTTTTATCTTTACATTTTTAAAATTCAAATACTGCAAAACATACCAAGTCAGATATCTTTTCCAGGAATGGGGCTAAATCCTCTTCCTTAACATGAAGAAATCTATTATGAGGCTTTTCATCTCCACCAGCTTGCATCTCAGCAGCAGCACATGTTAGGATGTCAATAGCTGTGAGTTTTGTTTGTTTACGGGAAGGTACAAAAATAATGACTGGCTTCTTTGGGGAATGTCTGATAATTGCTTGATAGGATGGTTTTGCCATAGCAATGATTCGGGAAGCGTTGTGGGAAACATTAAATCCCTTAAAAAAGAGTCACAAGAGTTAGTACATTAAATAATAAACTTATTTATGCTCATATTCAGTAAGATGCATTTATTTTTTTTAACAAAAAAAATATCTTTACTTGAATATGAAGTTCTAGAGGAACGGGTCGAACATTTGGGTGAAAGTTAAAGAATGCTGAAGTTGGGCAACCAAGCCACTGGGCTACATCTTTTGCATTAGACAACGATGAACTAAGTGCCACTATTCTTATGTTTCTTTCCAACTGGGATGAAATGTAGCGCATGCGAGAGCATATTACTTCAAGAACAGGCTGGAATGAAAACAAAAGTGGTTAGCAATGAGATGTTTGAAATGTACATATAATACTATACTAAAATTCTCAAACTAAAGGTAAAAAAAAAAAGTATATATATTACCCCCACTTCTCCTCCTATTAAATGAAGTTCGTCAACAATGAAGAGATTGATATTCTGAACATTCTTTCTTTGTTTCCACCTTCTGGATAAAACATCCCATTTATCTGGAGTTGATATGACTATGTTACCCTGAAATTGAAAATTTAAATTAATCTTGCATTAATTTAATAATACAGTGAATGTGGTTATTACAAACTCCAGTAATGAATTATTCAGTATTCTGAATTTTTTTTTCATTCCCGTCCCCTTTGCTTATGCAACTTTTAACAGATACATTTAATGAGTGGGAAAGGACAGAGGGATTTCAAGAAATCATACAATGGCTGGCAATAAGTTTGTGCTTTACAATCAACCACTGGGCATCATTGTTAGGAACATAACAAGTGAGGGATGAAATTCTCAAGGCCAAGTAGAGAAATCAATTTAAATTTGGCAGGGAAAAAAATATAAATTATTTATGATTACTGATTGTGTGAGATTTACCTTGAGCAGCTTCAGAACAAAGGGTTAGAAGATTGGGGGAAAAGGAGACATGTTTTTACTGTACTCCGCAAGGAAAAAATCAGTAGTTCAACTATGTAATGCCAATAGTTGACACATTGTTAAGGAATGGTAATGAAAAGAATTTGCCGGTGGGGGGGGTGGGGGGGGGGAATGAAAGAATAACTGTTATAAAAATCAGGCAAATAGCCCCCCAAACAATAACCAAAATTATGTTAACTAAACTAAGGCAAACTTTAAACCAAATAATGTGCCCCGCTGGGCGATTTTGACAGTGGTTACTGTTGAAACTGTTTATCTTCAGTAAAATGGGGTCATATTGTTATATTGTTTTGGGTAGGAACTTGATGGAAACAGACCAGCATATTTTGCAAAGATGGCTGTTAACAGTATAGTTTATATAATAAATGGTGATCTTTTTGTTTTGATTAGGAAAACTAAATGTAATTTGCGAAATATGGTATTTAAATATTTAATTAGAAATACTCAGAGACGAAAAGAAACTGGGATTTAAAAAATGTGATTTACTTATTTATATCTGGAATTATTTAGAAATTTTGCAACACATAAACTTTTTAAAAAATCCAATTGAAAAAGCACCATGTTTTAAATAAATATTTTAATGATTACATGTAATTAATAACGTATGGTATTTTCGATATATAAAGATTTGCAAAATTCAGGTGTACAAACATTGAAAAAATTAATTAAGGGTGAAATACTAACAATATGGCATTTATTTTTCCCGAAATTATTTTGAGTAAAATAAAGATTTATTTTCATTCCTTTATTCTTTAGGAAAAAATTTTAATCATTAAATACCATTCAAAGAGCTTTATCTTTACTTGTACATTTCCCCAATTGTTTTTTCTTCTAGTTGTTGAGAAACCACAAAATAACACTTTTTTAAATCAAATATATGTGGACACAAAGTAAACTTTTAGAAATTTTTTCATTTATTTGTCTGATTCTTGCATAGACCAAAAATGGCTAATGTAACCTTATGACCGTCTTTTACATGAGCAAACATTATTTCGGTCAGTTTTAGTGAAACTGCTATAAAAATCTTTGCACAAGACAGAAAAAAAATAATGACGACCAATTTCAGTGCAACAAATTTTCAGCAAAACCAATAAATTACGAGTTTCCACCAATTTGGTTATGACGAAATTTCACTGTATAAAGATGAATTGGACAACAAAACTTTTGATTAACTTACCTTTGCCAAAAGCTTCAAGTCTGTACCAGTTTCACCAGTGAGAATAACTACTTTTTTCCCAAGAGCTCCAGCAAATTTATTATGCCAGTCTTGATAAATCTTAGAAAATATAAAAATGTGAAATTAAAACAATATTCTCAATAGCTGTTTTAAAACTCATTTCAAATAAATATACCACATCAAGCTGTTTGAAATGTTTTTAAATGCAATTCCAAAAGATTTACCTGTTGCGCAAGAGCATCTAATGGAGCCACATAGACACATCTACCTTCTGTGTTCTGAGAAAACATTCTCAGGATAGAAAACTCACCACAGATTGTCTTACCACTGCCAGTTGGTGCTCCCACAAAAACATTCTCATCACTGTTGTATATGGCATTGAATACTATTGGCAAAAAAAAATAAACCAAAAATATATTAACTAATACATAAGACATTGGTAGAGGATTTCCATTTTTTTCCCCCCAAGAATTTCCAATTTGATCTATTCACTAATTTATTTCTCGAATAATTTCATTGAAGTCATTACAATTTTTGTAAATTTTAGTATGATCTAAAGAATTATTTTGTTGAATATAAAAAAAAACTCCCATTGATAACAAACAGCTAGAAACTTTACTATCACATCTCTGGTTTTTTTTTTACATTGTATGATTTAAGAAAACAAGAGCACTAAATAATATGTGCCCTTTTTTCTAAAACCTGATAACAAAAATTTGAAATTTAATTAATTTGATGGCAGGCATATTGTCAATTTTAAAACAGATTTCAAAATAAATCCATATGCAAAATAATAATTACATGTATTAGTAATAGATGTAATATCCATATAGTTTTAATAATTTAATACATATCTTTAAATCAAACAACTAACCTTGGGTTTGTATAGGATTGAAAATAGGGAACTTTTTACTGTATAAAGATTCAAACTTGGGATTTCTCAAAGCAGTAATAGGAAGTGGCTGAAGATCCAACAGTTCAGTTGGTGGTGGGTATCTCTCAGGAAGAATCAGATGACGGAATGACACAGGCAGTTGAGTCTCTGCTCCTATCAAGCCAAAAAAATTAAAGTAAATAATTATTCATTTTAAAACCTAATTGTTTAACTACCGCATTTAAATTATTCTACTAGTGTTGTTTTAGTCCCAGGTCATATTTTAGTTTCAGTTTTTATTTCGTTTTTTCTGTAATAATTTTAGTTTTCGTCTAGTTTTAGTCTTGCTTCTAATTTTAGTTTTAGTTTTAGTTCTCGTTGACGAAAAGTCAACATTTTTGTTAACGAAGGTTTTAGTTTTAGTTTTCGTGAAAGAAAGCAACACTATATTTTATTTTCAGTTTTTATTTCGTTTTTTCTTTAATAATTTCAGTTTTCGTCTAGTTTTAGTCTTGCAGCTAATTTTAGTTTTAGTTTTAGTTCTCGTTGACGAAAAGTCAACATTTTCGTCAACGAAGGTTTTAGTTTTAGTTTTCGTCAACGAAAACAACACTATATTCTACTTACCAATCCATCTGTCAGAGATAACTCTAATGAAATACTGAGGAGGGAGGGGTTCAAATACTGGTACAAAGAACTTTACAACATGCTCATCAGTTGCAAATTTACTGAAAATTTGAACAAATATAACAATGGTTACCAAGATTTTTTTTTAGTTTAGAAAAAGTGTTTCTTAAAATAATTGATGAATATTTGATGTTTTATTTAACATAAATTCTTAAATGTATGGAAGTACCAATAATTTCTACCTTTTCAAAAGGAAATACTCATGATGCAGAATAGCTTCACTGTCAACATCTTCCACTAATATCCAGAAGGCCTGAAATGTTAAAGAAGTTAAATTTATTTATTAACTAAATATAGCTATATGTAATTCAAATGTTAAAATTATTTTTTATATTTCATATAAATTGAAACATTTTATTCTAATTCTATAAAAACCTCTGAATGGCCATGCAATTTTTCTTCCCATTGGAAATCTGGAGTAATGGTCAGTTCAACTTTTAATGTAGATCGTGTGATGGGCTGAATATGTACTGACAGTTCCAAACGAGGGAACTGGCGAATATACTTGTGGATAGGCTAAATAAAAAAAGTAAACAAAAATCAAAGAATAATAAATTCATATTTGTTAAACAAGTCATTGAACAATCTAAACAAATTGGTTTCTAAAAAAAGTGTAGAATTAGAAGTTTACTTTTCCCATTTTAGGCAATCTAAGGAGTTCTCCAATTTCATTGTGATTAAGATCGTACAGGCGCTCAAAAGGAAAATTTTTCTTTTCTATCTTCTTGATGACTTGATCAGGGATCTTTCTAAATTGTCTTAAAGGTGTCATTGACTGCCACCTGTAATAAGGTGTAACACATTTATATATGTTATACAATGACATATTTTATATTCATATTAGAAAAAGCAAAAACAACTGATTCTTTTAGAAATCTTTAAAAAATTTGACGAATGCTGAATGGAACAAAATCTTACATTCGTTTGTCCACCATTTTACACAATGCGAGAGCTTTATCTACCAGCTGAGCCCATCCATGATGCAAACAAATTTCAAAGATAGCCCTCATCAGGCGGCCAGCTGACTGTGTAATGTACACCATGTCCACCATTAAAGCAAATCCTTCTAACTTCAGTTGAGAAATGTAAGCTTGAAGTAAAACATTAACCTGAAATACAGATGTGTTACAGGCATATTAAATAATACTATTTTCCATTATTCTTATAAAGAAATATAAATTTTACAAGAAGGTAATTCATTTAATACCTTTTGATCTTATTCTAGACCCATAATTACTGGGAAAATGCTGATGCAAAGGAAACACATAACCAGCTCTTAGTTTACTTCCACTGTCAGTCACACATTTTATATTAATTTGTATTCATAGCTTTCCACCTAGATATTTAATTATAGTTTACTAAAAGAAAATAAAAAAAAAAACTTACTTTTGCACTGAGCTCCTCTATACTTTCTTTGATTGGTATGGGAACTCTCTCCAATAACTTCATCAACTCAAGCTTTTCTTCCTGATTATAGAAATCCAGGAATTTAATACAATCAGCTTAGTAAAGACTAAAACTAAAAATTTATCTTGAGATATACTAAATGGGCAGTTTTTAATAGTTTAAGGGCTATTTCAAGGTCACTGCTTAAGTATTGCAACATATTTTGATAAAAGCACTCACCTCTCTAACAACAATGTATTTGAATTCAGACGAGAGAGAAAAAACTCTGAATAGCTCTATTTCACTAAGTGTGGGTTTCAACAACTGGTTATATGTAGCCATACTTTCATTTGTTATATAATAGTGGCTAGCTATCCGGCCAAGTTCAGTCATCTAGAGGTTTTGAGTTGTAATACATACTAATTATATTGATACCATTGTTATAAACACAAAATTGGAAAAATAAATAATAGTAATGAGTTTAAAGTAAAATACTATAAAGTGGTTTTCAGTCTTTTAACCTGTAAATTTCCAGTTTTTCTGTCATATTTCAGCAATCCATTTTTATCAAGAATACAAGCAGCAGTGTGCACAAGATCCTTTCGTCTTTGCTGCAGCAAAGGGTCATCTTTTAGTGTATCATGTGAAACACCATACAATGTTGGATTACGAAGCATTCGAATATACAAGTAAGTGTAGCCTGAAAAAAAAAGTTATCCGAATATTTTGACAAATAAATCAGATAAAATAATTCTTAGTATATTTTTAATAGAAATTATAAATGATTTTATTTTATGGGCAAATTTCCATAAATTTTAACTAAGAGTAATTTTTAAATAATAGTAACTAACCCAACCAATCAACAGCTTCTTTAATATTGTGTATGGAGCCCAAGACAACTTCAGCATTCAGATTGTCTGCCAATTTACTGATGAACTGACTTTCTATAGGTAACTGCAATGTATTAAGTTAATCTTCAATAAAGTTAAAATTAATATTTTATAAGAATTTTATTTTTAAATTTTGATAATAATATATAAATAAATAAAGCGTATTAATATTTCTTACCTGCTGGTTCATCAATGATAAGTAATACTGGAGCTCACTGTGATTGGTAATCATTATACCTTCTCCTTTAGTATCATACTGGGGACGACCTGCTCTACCAAGCATCTGTGGATATTTGTAAGTAAAGTATGTTTAAAAAATATTTTCCTAAAAATTAAGGGTTAAAAAATAAAATCCCAAAAATATTTGTATCACAGCATAAGGATATTTATTAGTTATATAGAAAAAGTCATAGATCTGAAACTTAATTACAAAAATAAATAATAAAAATATATATATATATATTTTACCTGTAATACATCTAATGCACTTAATTCAACCCAACGCCCCTTCTCTGGACTATATATTTGAGTGCCTTTGATGATAACAGTATGTGCTGGTAAATTGACACCCCAAGCCAAAGTGGAAGTAGATATAAGAACTTGAATGTGCCTGTCACTGAACAAATCTTCCACCAGCTTACGATCAACTCTGAAATAGAATTTTTCATGCCTTGATTTCTTATGACACAATATTATTAGCTTAAATGATAGACGATTTACTTTCATTGGTTTAATTAGAAAGTCTTGAGAATGACTTACTTGTTCATTCCAGCATGGTGAATAGCAAAACCATATGGCAGTAAATCTTTAAGCTCTGTGCTCTATCGATAGTTACAGAAAAAAAGAGAAGTATTCATATAAAATTAACAAAACAGTATTTGAATATTATTTACTATTATTAGCCATAACAAATAGTACTTTAAAAAAAGAATTAATTAATTTAACATACCTTTTCTGGAAAGTTTTAAAATTCTTAACCATTAAATGTTTTTTATATATTATTACATAGTATGTGTGACTTAATCTATTTACCTTGACTTGATCAGCTTCTTGTCTTAACACAACAGTAGAGGCTGACCCTTCTTTCATAAATAGACCTAAAGTATCTTTCTCTAAACACATATCCCTAATAGTTCTTGCAGTTTTTCCAGTTTCTTTTCTTGAATGTACAAATACCAGCACCTAGTAATGTTGAAATCATTTCACAATACTCAATAGATTCTCTGAATCTTATATTTTAATTTTACTGCTAATAAATACATCAAGTTAAAAACCTGTTTTAATTGGGAATTTAATTTGTTAAATTAGTGAAATAACTTAAGGATTAAAAAAAAAGCACTATACTATACCTGATTTTTGCCTGCATGTTCTATCACTTTTTCATAAACAATATCATTCATAAGCTGAAAACGCTTGATAGCTTTTTTCTCAGTGATCCCAATAAACTGCTGCTCAAGTGGAACAGGACGAAAGCTATTGTCAAAAAAGAACAGTCCTTCTTTTGAATCAACACGTAAAAATGCAGCGACATCCTCATAATTTGGCAGAGTTGCACTGAGACCAACTAATCTGATATCTTCTTGAGTTGTTTCAATTGTACGAATAGTTCTGATGAAAGTAAACATATTGTGAAATGATAGTTTAATGAGGGTCCATTAATTAAAAAAATCATATGAAAAATAAAATACACTGGACTAGATAATTGTAACAATAATTTCAACCACTGTTAATTAAAAGATACTGCTTTGGCTTACCTTGCAACAAGGGATTCTAAAACAGGACCTCTATCATCATGAAGAAGATGAATTTCATCCTATTTAATCAGAAATCGAATGAAATCTAAGAGCTGAATAAAGATTAATTGTAAGAATTTAAACATTTTAGAAAAAAAAAACATACAAATATGACCAGCTTAACAAATTGAGTGTATGTTTTTTCTCCTCCTTTACGGGTGATTATGTCCCACTTTTCTGGCGTACACACAATGACTTGTGTGGCAGCAATCTGTTCTCTGGTTAATTGATGGTCCCCTGTTAATTCCTGAACTTTCAGATTGTAAGATGACAGACGCTAAAAGTATTAAAAAAGAAGAAAATATATTAAAATAAAAACAATTAATACATGTTTTTAATTAATTAATGATATTATATTATATCATTATAATTATTTATTATTATAATTAAAAATAAAGCGAATTCTACATTAATTACATAATTTGAAAACACATTTTGCCTGTCTGTTGTCTGTAATGCATAAAAAAAAATAAGTTGAGCTAGAAATAGAAGTTGGTGCGTAAATCATTAAGACAGATTTGAGATGTATGATAAAGAAAAACAATCAATATGAAAGTAATTGGTTCATGTAATGCCCCTGATAATATTATTTTAGAGTAGTGATACGACTATTATTTTACTTCCCATTCCTTTTTTGAAAGTATTTTTACATGAATTGTATACTCTCAAGATAACTTTTAAGTCATAAGTAAAGTTCCAGTAAGCCCCCTAAGGGCTCATCGGGCAGATGAAGTGTAAAATTCATCTATTTCAGTAAGCTCCATATTAAGGGATTGTGTGGTTAGTATAATGCCCAACCGCATTTATTCCCCCAACCTAATGTCAGGTACCCATTTAAAGCTGGGTGGACTCACTGAGGTTCAAACCCAGGACCCCTCTGGTTGACAGTCGAGCGCTCTACACCGAACGACCACCCGTCCCCTTTTTAAGTCATAGCCGCCATGAAAACTTTTATGTCCACATGCAGAACCAATTTCATTGAAAGCAATAAGTATCATAATGTTGTTTTTTAACCAACTAGTAACTGAAGGAGAAAACTAGACATACCATGCAATTTATTAGGGGTTCTTGGCTTGAAAAATCAGGTGGTGTCACAAATGCACCTATAACTTTTAAACTAATATAGATACTGCCTTAAAAGTTAACATCTCACTATGTTTGTAAGTTTAGAAATGTTAATAGAAAGGGATTGTAAACCATTTACAAGTAAAAACATTCTAACAGTTAAAAAAAAAAAACAGATTTGGGCATAGCCTTGTGTTCAAAGGATGGGAGAGGGGCAGAACATAAGTGATACTATATCTGTAAATTTTGCAATTACTTATTTAAATAATAACTCTGCCGAATATCTACCAGATATTATTGTTTTATAATATTGTTTAATTCCTTCGTTGTAAAATGTTATTCATTTAGAAGTAAATGGGGAAGAATTAGTAAACCATGTTTGGTTTTAAAACCACACAGATAAGGCTAACCAGAGTACTATGCATGCATAGTGACCCTACCTGTAACTTTTATGACTAGCATGATTTGGACAAAGAAATTCCTAACTTAGTGGGTCTGGTTTCTGCCCTACTGCTATTACATTATGGAATAGTTACAATAATTACCTAGATATTCAAACAGACATAAGCACCTTCCCACTAAATAAAAAAAACTGTCAAGAAATTAATGAAAAATCAGGTGATTTGAAGGCCTCTACATGAAAATATAGGTTTTTCTTCATTCTATTAGAATCTAATAAAATAATAGCAATTTGGGTTCTGGGTTAAATCGAAAGTAAAGAATTAATACAACATCATTCCAGTTTAAAATACAATCATGAAAAAATCGGATCAAGCCTAAGGGGATATAACTCTACGCAAAGGTTTTGCAGGGTACAGCTAGTAAGGTATTAATATCTATCCCAAAAGAAAAATGTCAAAAATCAGTATCAGTAGTTTGGGCAGTTTACCAATTGCTGTAAAAATTCTGCATCCATAAAGAGAGGATTAAATGACAATAAATGAATTCAAAGAACAGTGTACAATTCAAAGGCATCTTACAGCTGATTCAGTTAAATTTATAGAGCCTCCTTTTGTGGTAACCAAGATTGTTTTATAACACTATAAATAAATTCACTATTAAAAATTGTTGATGTCTTAATCCTAGCAGCTATGCACGTCATATCACCCAGTCTCTGGGATACCCTTTATATCTTGTAATTGAACAGTCATGAAAGATAAAAAAAAGAATAGTGCAGAGATATGACATACCTCTGTAAAATTGCCAACCATTTCCTGGGCAAGAGACTTCATTGGTGCAATGTAAATAATTTTAAAGTCATCAGCATTGATAGTTCCATCAGCATTCACATGTTTCCCAATTTCTCTCATTATTGTCAGTAAAGCTACATTTGTTTTACCTGCACCCTATTTATAAAAAAAAAGTAACAGATTTAATAAAAAAAAATGTTACATGATATTAGTAGCTAATAATATAGTAGGCATGCACAAGAAAGGGAAAAGTGTTTTACATGAAAAATTAAGTGAAAGGTTATTAATATTTGTCTTTATGTTAGTATTATCACCCAGAACATATGTTTATGCTTTGAAACATTACAGACGGCTTGCTAAATTAAAAAAAAATTTTTTAACTTACTGTAGGGGCGCATAGTAAAAGGTTCTGATCACTTTCAATAGCAGCATGGAATAATCTACTCTGAATGCGGTTTAAACTTTTAAAACCTTCAAAAGCAGCTTGGGCAAATTTAGGAAGTCTGTCTATTGATACCAATGTCTGGAATGAAAGTTATGAAATGAAATGTTAAGTCAAGTAAATGAAATATAAAAGAAAATAAATACATTTCAAAAGTTACAATAAAAAAATTCAACAGTATACAATTGTATTAATTACTTCACCTCTTCATTATCAAATGGTTTAGGTTTCAAGGCTGGAACATGTACTTCTTCATATCCTGTCATAAAATTGAATATTTAAAAAACAATATTAGTTTAACTTTTATGTAGGCCTAAATGCTAATCTATATGGCAATACTGACATACAGTACATAAATGCAACAATGATTGTTTTTATGGCACTCTGAAGAAAAGTAGCAGACATAATGTAATCCTACATTTAGTGTGGTTTAAAAAAATTTTAATGCAGATTTCCATTTAGCTTAAACGTACAAACATATAAATTTACAGTAAGACCCTGCTTAACGCTGTTTCGATTTAATGCACGCACAGGGTTAGGCTTCCCAATATCCAAAGCAGCTTATGTATGTTTTCCTTTCCTGCAGTGTTGCATGAACGTATTTTTATCGTTTCAAACATTTGTTGACGCTATTGTAGGCAATATATAAATTTATATAATATAACGATTGATATAGTGACAAATATTATAATTTTTAGTTCTTATCATGGGTGATAATAAAAAAACGAAATAGTGGAATTAGCGAAACAAACCGCTTTAGATAAGTAGTGATTATGAAGGAGCAAAAAGAACTTTCTACAGCATTTCTAAAAACCAGTTTAACCACTATAACTAATATTAACCACTATAACTAATATTATAGACCAATTTATTGAAAATGACCCAGAAGTTCAAAGGCAAGACGGGGTGTTATGGATGCCTTATCCACTATAACTAATATTATAGACCAATTTATTGAAAATGACCCAGAAGTTCAAAGGCAAGACGGGGTGTTATGGATGCCTTATCCACTAAACAACAAAGTCTTATAGAACGCAAAAGGAAAATGCAGAAAACTGAAAATACAGAAGAGACTGAATGGTCTGAAATGCTAACATACTGACTTAGAATTTTATTTATTTTTATATGTATGTTCGTTTATTAAGTTACAATATTTGTAAGAAATACATTCTTGTTTTATTGTTATAAAAAACATAAAAATTTGATGGTAAAATAAATACCAGACCAATTTTCTACCTTCCCCCAACCCCATTATTTACATGATGAGTTAACCTCGTTCAACGCTGTTAAACCATATTTCGCTCTACTTTGATGGAACATTTACCTCGCGTATATGGGGGGAAGGGGGGGGGGGGTCTTACTGTATATCTTTTTGTGAAGGTCATTGCACTAGCAAAGGTCAGTCACATCTATCCATGTTCTTAAATTAGCAACATTTATTTTTTTTTTAATTTAGCTAGCCTAAATGCTTTACATTTAATGCCAGTAATTCGTGAGAATAAATTGATTCATTAACTATTAACTAATTCTCTAAAGCTTTTTAAGCATTCACCTTTTCTCTGCTTTCTGTAAGACCCATCAGGCAGTTGACATCTTTTATTAGCCATGAGATGACTACCTTGATTAAACACCAAATCTTCCAGATACAAAGTTTGGACAGGCCCAACCTCCTATTAACAATAATAATAAAAAATTACATTAAAAAATGACTGGAAATATAACTTAACATTTTATGTTAATTATCATGTGAGACAAACAAGTTTATGTAAACTATAAATTATGTCAAGATCATCACACATTTAAAATGTGTTTAAAAAAACCCACTGAGTTTGAGACTGCATTACAACTTTTGTATCTATTCAAAATACTATCATTACTTTTCTAAAATTTTTCTTAAAAGAAAAAGGTAAAATTTTTCTAGCACTACATTAAAAAGTAAAACTTTACAAACCTCTTCTTCATCAACATCCATGGCTTCAATGTCAGCGGCAACACGAGACTGTCTGGCTTGTTGTCTTCTTGCTCTTTCTTCACTTACAATATCATCTTGATCAGTGGCCTTAAGAGCATTTAATATTAGAGATAGGTCAGGGTCACTGGACATTTTATGTTCAATTTTCTTCTTTTCAGATGCTGTTTGTGCTTGTGCCAAGAGAGTGCAGTATAAAACTGGAAAGAAAAAAAACATGTAATCGAATATAATGTTGACAAATAATCAACAGTGTATAGTATAAATAACCATAAGTGAATACAGTGAAATGTCGCTGTAACGAAATTGACGGGGATTCGAAATTCGTTCGTAATAATGAAAATTTGTTACACTGAAATCAGGGGTGTGGTGGGGGGTGGGGGGTTTTGTCGCCGACTACGATATTTTCTGTTCGCAATTTGTGGATATAGTTCATTTGGGAATCAATGCAAATATATTATGTCATTTTACTACTTTTTCCAAAGATATTTAGCTAAAAATATGTTAAATATTCTCTCTGTTTATTTCTCATTAGTTAAGCTAGTAATTTAGCTTTCGGCTTTCGTTACCGCTAACGGTCATTGAACTAAGGGACGTAATTCATTTATTTTTATAACAGTTATTCAACATGACTTACTTCACTTAATTTATAAGAAACCCACTTCGGCTATCTTACTCATATTGTCTGATTTATTAAACGAAATAATTTTAAAAATATATTTATATATTTATTTACTTTTTATTAAATTTTATTATAATTAGAAAAAAGCATAGTTCAATTTCACAAAAAGGTCAAATAAATAACTCATTTATTCTTCCATTCCTGTATTATTAATTAAATACAGGTACCGGTAGTTTATTAACGTCTTGGCAAAATGCAGTCTTCTGTCCAATAAGTCCCTATCACAAACTATAAGATCGCCATTTTCTAAAAAAAATTGCGACCCACTATCAAGCCCCTACCGAAAACAATAAGATTGTTTTTTTACTAAAACTATCAAGTTACTTTCTACACATACCAAAACCATTATGTCTTTCTCATATCTCCCAATAAGCTATACTTTTAACTGTATGGCTTCTTTCTCATTAGCGCATTTCCCCACACACCAACACAGATGTAACACTGGTTTATTGATTTTTTTTTAATCCCACGAATGTGTAATGTTCCCTACATTCATGTGTTTGTCTCGTGACGTCTTAACTCTCTTCCTCTCCCCTTCCCGACCTTGCTAAAACTCTCATCCTCTCATCCAAGTTCAAGTTGACTTGAGTTTTAGAAATTTGCAGAATTAAATTTTTTTTTTGGTAAGGGGATAAAATTAAATATCTGCAAAACGGCTATTTTTTTCGAAATACTGAAAACACAAAATTCGTTACAACGACACTTTTTAACACATGTTATATAAGCGAAGGGGAAGGGACAAAAAAAAATCCCCTTACTGAATAATTCATTACACTGATTTTCTTTATAACGACATTTCACTGTATCACTTTTTAAAAAACTCAGTGACCAATAGATATGAATTTAGATAGCACCTAAATAGATCTAAAGACTACTACAATAATATTATTTTCACTAAAGAATAAGAAATATTAACGTATGAAGAAAATAATTTAATTCAGTGCTATAAAAAAAAGATACAAACATGAAACCTACTCATCTGCCGGTTTTGTCGCAAAACCTTAATAAATTCAAAGTGTGAAACATCGAGTAACATGACAAGCTTAGTTTCAGCTTCTCTATCATCACCAGCAGTCTGAGAAAAATATAAAAAAATTGATAAAGCAAACTTTTTAATTAACTGTTAATATTCATATTTAAAAAAAAAAATAAATTAATTTTTGTAATGAATTTCACACCTTAAGTATTTCCAAAACTTCATTGGCTTTGCTCTGTGCCATATTGGGGTCATCAGGATAAAATTTACTAATCTTGCGTTGTATCCAAAAAGCATCAATTTCACGTGGTTGTAAACCTCTGTCTTTTTTATTTTTGCCTTCTTCTGACAACTTTTTTTATGAAGAAAAAAATGGTTATAATTTTGTTCCTTATAAATACAGCGAAAAAATTTTAAATATAAAAAAGTTAGATTAAAATATTTTAAAAAACATATAAAAGTGTCATTAATTACATTAGCATGTAATGTAGCATCAAAGGCTGCTTCCTCTCCTTCATTATCTTCATCACCTTCACCATCTTCTTGTACTTCACCATAACCATCAGCAGCATCCTAATAAAAAAATGTAAATGTGTTTTGTATAGTTTTAAATGGACAATGTTTCAGAAATGTTTTAGGCTTACTAATACATAGGAGAGAAAAAAAGCACAAATATTTTTTAGCCGATGTGTTTTATCAGTCAAAAAAGCCTTCTAAAGCAAATGTCATGGGGAATAGATTAAATTGAAGAAAGTAACCTAAATGTCACAAAATAACCTGTTCAAAACATTTTTGGTCAAACTGTTTTCCTTGTTTGGCTACTTTTTCAACATACATTTCCATGATTTAAAGTTAAAAGCATAATATTTATAACATAAAACCTAAATACAGTAGTTTTCCTTGTTTTGCTTCATCCGCTAATCAATCCCATAATTTAAAATTAAAAACATAATATTAAATGTTGACTTCATTATATATCATGCTAAACCTGTTTAATACTTACACTTGTAAGTTCTTATAGTGACGAAATCGAACATAATAAAAAGTATTGAAGAAATGCAATCTTTGAATAAGACACAAAAAAAAATAAAAAAAATAAAAACCATTTTTTTCATTAAATATACCTGAAACTAACAAACCTAATATTTATTTTTATATCTCACTAAGTTGACATTCACATAAAAATATTAAAACTAATTGATTCATTGGATATTAATAGTTGTTCTACAAACTATTGTGATTTTTAATTCTTGAAAGATAATGAGAGTTATGAAAGTAATAGATAACATATAATAAAAAAATCCAATTAATTGTTAATTAATTCTCATGAATTGCGCTGTCAAAACATTCTCAAAAAGTAATTTCAAACACCCCCACCCCCTGATTCATACTTTAAAATGTCCAAATATTTTTAAGCCATGTGAGTTTAAATAAGCATAAATAAGTTTTTTTCCCCATTAGAATCTAAAGATAATATTTTTAGGAAGTATGGTTAGGGGTTTTGTATATATGATTAACATCAGTTTTAAAAGGTAGTTATCAGTTTACAAACAAATATATAAATCCAAATCCCTTTGTAAAAACCATATTTTTTTCAAAAGTGTTTCCAGCCTATTCAAATCCAGCATGTCCAATCAAGAAAAATGTACAATTAATTGGGAATTTCAATAGTTTTATTATTTTGAACTTTGACTATTCTTTAACATATAATAAGCAAGAAATATGATCAACAGTTAAAGAATCAATACCTCATTATCAGATTCCTCAAATTGTACATTAACACCATAAGTTTCATCAAAGTCAATTGTTTCACCTAAAAAATGGATGTTTTTAAAAATGTTGATGTCTTATTTAGAATAATCAAAAACTATTATTTGTTAGATATTTTTTATGACAAAGAAAACAACAAAATAAAAATACTTGTTTGAACTTTTTCTTCTTGACTCCAATCAGTTATTTTTTTTCCTAAATTGACAAGTAATGCAAATCTCTCATCAGCTAGTTCACCAAGAAGATTTTCAACTTCTTTCTTTTTCTCCTTATCTTTCATCCTATCATTCTTAAGTACAATTAAAACTTCATCTGCAGCACCACAAAGTACATCCCTGGGCTGTAAATATAATATTTTATAATTTATTATGGAGAAGACTGAAATGTTACCATATGATAGAAAGAATATTTTTTTTTAAATGCAATAGTATATATCAACCTGATCTCCAAGTGCAGCCTGAATGAAGTTTAACAAAACTTCATAAGTCTGTCGAGTCTCTGTTGTTTTAGGCCTGTATAATATTCCCACCATTTCATCTATTCCTTCAGAGAGCAAAGTCGTTCCTTTCATTTTAACCATATCATGTTGTGCTTCATCCCTTTTTCTTCGCCTGAAATATTTCAAATTTGTTTTTATTTTATTTTGGCCAACAGTAATTTCATTTAGTTATTATAAACAACATTTCACAAATTTCAGTACAGCACAAAATAAAACTTTCACATATTAAATTTGCTCACTTCATTTTTCTTTCTTCCATCATAGGTGGCTTGCTTTTAAGTGCTTTATCTCCCATTTTAGTTCCAATCAGTTTCCCAACAAGGGACATAACCTCTCCTGTAGCTTCATCTCTAGCTCTTCTATCAATTAATGTTCTGTCTACACTCAGGACGAGATTGGAATTCTAGAAAAAAAATCAAATAATTCACCAAATATCACTCATTTTAATATTTATTATTAAATATCAATTATATAAATTATTTGATTGCCAAGAATAACATTTCTCATATTGAAGGAATACATCTCATCAAGTTAAGTTTTTCTCCTCTACATTTCGTACCAAAAGAAAAAAAACTTCTTGTAGAAAGTTCAGCATTTTTCAGTATTGACAAACTTCTTTTAGTTACTTTTCAAAGTTGTTAAGAAAGACAAAAGGGTGGTGACCTTTTTAGAAAAAAAGATCAAAAAGAATACAATGACATTGTTTTATAATAAAAAAAAAACTCCCATTAGGCATTATAAAATAATTAACACCCATAGCCTGGCAAAAGCATCCTTATTCTTTGAAAGAAATTTTTATTTATATGTTTATCCTTTTCGGGGGGGGGGGGGGACACATTTGTATTGGATTTACAAAACACTAATATTCTGCATGACACAGGTGGAAAGCACTACAATGTCATCCAAATCTGTTTTAAACCCAAGCACAATTACAGTCATTAATGAATACCATTGTTAAAGAGAGTAATAGTGATGCTATTTTAAGATATTAGTATGTTGTTTTTTTTCTTAATGGTCAAATTTTTTTTAAATTGCATATTTTTTGCTCTTGGTCTGCCAACGTTTAAGACTGCAACTGTCAATGATTATGATATGTTAACTAGTGATCACAAACCAGGATTCCGATTTTCAAAATTACAGGAATTGGATTTTAGGAAAACCGGGATTTTTAATATTTTCTTCAAAAATTTACTGATTGGGACAAAACCAGTTCCATCTCAAGAGCACTAAAAGACTAAATCTTGACAAGCAAAACCACTGAAAGAGTTCATAGAAACAGTTTGTCAGAGTGTCTGAGAGATTTGAGGGGGTGAAATTCTTGCTAGCTTTTTTATGAGGAATCCAACTTTTCCAAAAAGCCATGAATTGTTTAGATACACAAGTGTGTGTAAATGCAGGAAAAATATTTTTTGTAGTAATGTTTTTTCCTTCAAGACTGATAAAAGAAATAAAGGATCGATAAAAAGATTAATCCAATTAGGAAAAGCTAATGAAACTATTAGAAACTAAAATTTCTTGAAGGCTATGGTGAATCAAACAATATACTTAAACATTGGGAGGTACAACTTAAGGCGCTCAAAGTCATTTAAAGGCAACATGTACCACTATCTTGAACGTTATCACAGTTTTTGGCATTTCAAAAGCACTGAGATCCTGGCATTTTGTTCTCAAACTTCTGCCAGTACAGAAGATATATCACCAAGAAAAATATCAATATACAGATTTTTCTTAAAGTACAAACATCTTAGTAGAAACAGTATCTCTTGTGACAGTTTAGATGGTTTTATATCGTGATTTTTTTCCCATTCATTCTAATTACTAAATCAGAATCATGAAACAATGTGCCTATATCTACAAATAAAATTAAACTTATGGTTATAAAGTAAAGTGAGTATGTTAACCTTTTCATTACGGGTGCAGATTTTTGACAACAATCGCGATATGGCCCGAACTACGGATGCGGATTTTTGACATTTCACTTCAGCGATAGATTTCTATAGCTTAAGTTTCATGTGTCGCATTGTAACCGATATATTATTGTAGAGAAATCATTCCTACACATATTCATTAAGGGTTTTTCGTCCTTTTCTACACAGTTCTTTATTACGATTTTAGTGGGAAGGGGGTAAAAATGACACGCTTTCTCCGATCGAAAAGTTGGCCGAAATGGCCGCTTTTGAAGTCTGGTTTAAGCCGCCATTCTAGCGTAAGATTACACACGTGTGGTATCAATATTAAGGTCAGCCTTTCGTCTATTCGAACATCCAGGTCATTTGAGTGACTTTTCCATTGCGTAATAACAGGGAGGCAGAAACCAGACCCCCCCATGAGCGGAATTTCTTTGTCCATTCCACGCTGATCGTAAAAATTGCATAACAGGTTCACTGCGCATGCGCAGTACCATTGTTAACCTTAGACACCTTACACTTGTACTCTAATTAAATCAGACAACACAACTCCTTGTATTGTAAAAGAATTAACTGAACTTTTTAATGCATGATATATACAGATGAGAATATGATAATCCAATATAAACACTTGAGAAGATGAATCAATAAAACACATGTATAATTCTATACTTCATCACACACGATAAATACTAAGATAATATTCTATGAGAGATGTGGCAATAAAACACAAGTAGCTGCTATAACCTATAAACCAGTACACGAATCTATAACTATTATAACTCTCGACTGCACTGTCCACTTAATCCTAGTATCCCTTTCCTGGGTCTCTAGTCTCTCTCTTGTGTTTGTGTCTCCGTCCTTCTAACAACCGTGGTAACTTCCCTATTTATAGGATATATCACCCCCGCATATTGCATCACTGGGGTGATTGCATCATTGATTGCATCATTGGGGTGATTGCATCACTGCATGCCTGACCCTGCAAGCACTTACAAGGGATAGGACAAGTGTGTTGCTTCAAAACCAAACACATTTTACGAAGTATTTAACATTTACGTTTAAAAATGATTTTTATTTACAATAAACAATATGAAAATGATTATAATTAATTATTTCTAGTAGATTTACGGCGATATGGTTATTTTCTATAAACATTGGAAGATTTATGACATCACTAAAATCCCCCCCCCTAGGGTGATGACGGACAGACAGACAAAACGGGGACAATAGATCATTTTTTTTTTTTGAAAATGCTCTAAGAAGTTCCCTAAGCCCGAACGGGCCATCTGGGCAGATGAAGTGTAGATTCATCTGTTTCTAAAACCTCTGCATATAAAGGGATTGTGAGGTTAGCACAACGCCCAGCCGCCTTTAATTCCCAAACTTAAGCCAGGTACCCATTTAAAGCTGGATACGACTTTGAAACACAATCACCTGGGAAAATTCCCATGGTTCTCATCGAGGATTGAACCCAGGACTCTCAGGTCGAGAGTTGAGTATCTACACTGCCATCCGACCCACATAACCCAGTAAGAGTAAGTGATAATGGTTTCTTTTAGTCTCAAATCTCAACGAAAGCTTCTCTTTCAAAAATACCGGAATCCGAGTTTTGAAAACTTTCACTATTGAAAATACCAGCCCACGTAAAAAGGACCAGTATTGTGATCCCCAATGCTAACTCCCTGGGGGCTTGAATATTTTTGGAGTTGGACCAAGTTTATTTTTTATTTAACCTTTTCATTCTGGATGCGGATTTTTGACAACAATCGCGATCAGGCCCGAACTACGGATGTGGATTTTTGACAACATTTCACTTCAGCGATAGATTTCTATACCTTATGTTTAATGTATCGCGTTGTAACCTATATATTCTTGTAGAGAAATCATTTCTACACAAATTCATTAATGGTTTTACATCATTTTCTAGACAGTTTTTCTTTATTACGTTTTTAGTGGGAAGGGGGTAAAAATGACAGGCTTTCTCCGATCGAAAAGTCGGCCGAAATGGCCGCTTTTGATGTCCGGTTTAAGTCGCCATTCTAGCGTAAGATTACACATGTGTGGTATCAATGTAAAGGTCAGCCTTCCCTCTATTTGAATATCTAGGTCATTTGTGTAACTTTTCCATTATGCAATAACAGGGAGGCAGAAACCAGACCCCCTGTGTGAGGAATTTCTTTGTACCGAGCTCGCTGGTGGTAAAAATTGCATAACAGGTTCACCGCGCATGCGCAGTACTATTGTTAGCCTTAGACACAGAACACAGCGTGTTGCTTCAAAATCAAACACATTTTACAAATTATTTAACATTTACATTTAAAAATGATTTTTTTTTACAATAAACAATATAAAAACTGATTATAATGAATTATTTCTAGTAGATTTACGGCGATGTAGTTATTTTCAATAAACATCTGCAGATTTATGACATCACTAAAATCCCCCCCTCCTCCGAGATGAGGCCATAGGCGTGTTTACCATCTTAAAATTACTATTACAATTTCTTTATATTAACTTGCTATAGACTTAAAATACATTAAAGAGAATATATGAAATCTAAAATCATCACTTCCAATTGCAGTTTGTTTGTTTTGTTTTGTGAATGTGCTATATTTCTGTTATTAATGGATGCGTGTTTTTGTGAGACTTAGTCTTAGTATTTCAATATGGATTACATTAATTATGATGACGTTGTAAGAACATGTGAGTAGCTACATTTTCCATTTTAAAACATTGTTTGTGTCCCTATTATGTTTACTTGTAGTACTATAACTTAAATCACTTATTTTTTCTAAATCACTATGATTTTATTAAGATTTATAATTTGTGTCCGGACCATTTTATGGTCCAATATGGTGACCGATTTCAAAAGTTCGTTATTATATTAATTTTGGGAAAAAAATGAAGAAAGTATAGCCGATAGGAAGAGAAATGAACATTTATTATTATAAAGCTTAAATTCGGAAACATTAGTTATAATTAGTTTGTTGTTTTTTCGTTTGTAATGAGTAAGGTTTGAGAGTTGCATAACCAATTGGAAGGAATAAATTATATCGAATTTATATACTTTTATCATCTTTACTATAAAGTCAACATACATAAAATATATATCATAAGAAAGATTGTTTAATTTCCGACATGTTGATATATAGATCATACTATTTAAGATTGTAGTTGATAAATAGTTGCACAATAAATAAAGTCTATATAAACAGCCCACACTCAGGTCCTCCATTAAAAATAGTGATTATTTTCAATTCATAACAACTTTATTAAATCTTGATCAATTTTAGTAATTCTTACACTGTTGTAAAGGAAATTGAATGATGTTTATTTTATCTCGATATACCTATAGGCTATTTTTATAATCTCCAGTTAAAATTTTCAGTTGAAAATAGGGTTTAAAAAATCAAAATTGAAAAAAAAAAAATCGTCATACTTTTCTGAATAATAACTTTTTAAATATCAATTGTATAACTTTAATTTTTTCACAGAATGAAAGATAATTCATTTCTTTGTAATTCTTCTTCTTGTTCTCGATATATGATTATGGAGGATTATTTCTTTGTAATAAAATGTATACTTTTAAAGAACTATCTCTATTACTTTAAAAGTTACATGCGTTTTTGTGCACCCACCCTTTTTTTCCCAAAACTTTTTGCTCAAGCCCAAAAACCCTCAGTAATTGCAGGGTATCTCTAGTTTTTCCCCTAAGGAACCAATGGGTTAAAAAAAGAAAGCAACAAATATTTCTATTTTAGTTACTGATGTTAAATATGCACAAAAGCATAGCAAACTTTATAGCATACAGGGAAAATGGTTCCAGTTAATAAACATGGCAATAAAATGTAGTTTATAATTTTTTTTTTAAATTATTTTTTTCAATAACTTTTTGTAGATTTTTTCATAAGAACATTTTATCTCTTATACAATGCATTTAAGGATTAAGCTGCCATTCTAGTGTAAGATTACACACATCAATATCAATGTGAAAGTCTGCTTTTCACTTAACGGAATATCTAGCTCATTTGTGTAACTATTCCATTATGTAATAAAAGGGAGGCAGAAACATGACCCTATGTGAGGAATTTCTTTGTCTGTGTTCGACTTCGGTTGTAAAAGTTGCATAACAGGTTCAAAACAAAATAATAGGCTGAGCCGATTTAATAGGCCTTTGATATTTCAACATATCGGCTAATGGTCCTCAAAATTGGATGATGCTGAGGTTAATAATGATACTGAAAGTGATTTTGATATACTAATACTTAGGCTTTAGGATAGTTTGAGTCTGATAGTGAGCTTTATTAACTAATATAAGTGGTCATTGGATCCGGGGATTGTGTAAAAATCCAGTGTGTGCGACATATCCACATTAAGAACTCAGTAATTTTTATTTTATTATTTTTTAAATGTACTTTGTCTATAACAATACTTTTAATCCATTCATGGATCTTTAGGTAATGAAAGCAGAAAATGTCTTTTCTTTAATGTGTTTTCTATGAATTTTTAAAAAGTGTGGAACTGTGATATTAAACATATACAATTATATGCCCTTGTTTAGTGATTGGGGAGTTGTTGGCAGATGGGGAAGTGGTTTATGTAAAAATTTAGCCTTATTTTCTTCCCTGAGGAATTAAGTAGCTAAGACCAGAGTTCCAGAGTCATGATTTCCAAGCCTTGTTTACAACCCTGACAACAAACTTATTTAAAGTATTTAAAATTCTGATTCATTTAGAATTTTAGTGAGTAATATCAACTAAATCCAAATAACATCGGAATTTTTAATACATAAATAATATACCATATAAATGACATACACATTAAGTTTACACCATGTTCATTAATTTATCAATAAAACATTATCGATAACAGGAGTTGCATTAGTCTTTAGTAAAATCCAATGTTTAACTTACCGCTTTATATTCATACTGAAGCGAACGAGCCGTGGCGTCCGCCATGCTTTAGTGTGAAGATGTTTTCTTATTCTGCTTTTTTGTTGTTTTTTTCCTTGGTCAAAAAGTATGCAATATCAGCACTAGTGAAAGTAGTAGTAATACGCAAATAAATACGTTGGGCTCACGTTTGTAAACACTTTAAAAAAAGTAATGGCGCTGGAAACTACAAAAGTGTAACCTCCAATTGTACTGGCACTGGCAAGATGAGTCAAACGTATCTAAATTTATTATGAAAAAAATTAAACGCACATGTTAAATAAATATTTTGAGTACTTTCCTAGTGAGCACTCTAAATATTTATTCTGCAAAGTATTTTTTTAAGCTAAAGTCTGAACATTTTGTTTTGTAATAATTGGGCTGCCTCTACTGAGTTTGAGTGGTTGTTTCAGATAGTCTACTGTCCAATGAAACTAATACGCCAGCTATATTATTGTCAATCCCAACGTTTACAGCGGTAAAGTATCAATAATATTTATCAAAATAATAATTGTCGCTATATTTTGAAATTACCAAGAAATACATTTATTTGATGATGTAGTGTGGATGTATAATTATATTAATAATTATGAATAATGTTAACAAAAGTATTAAAAATACATATCGTTTTGTCTTATATTAAGTCAATAATTATGAATAATGTTAACAAAAGTATTAAAAATACATATCGTTTTGTCTTATATTAAGTCAATTTATGTCATGAGATCACCGATCGCGATACAATGATACTGATAACTATAAATAAGTTATAGTATATATTATAAGTATATACTAGTATAGTCAATTTAGAGCTCGAAATCTTATGAGACTAATGTTAATATACAGTAAAGATGGACATTAACATGATTAAGCATGCCCCTTTTTAGGCCCAAATTTTGTAAAATTTTCTTGAACTAATAACACTGGTAAACAGTGAATTCATTGCCAGTGATATTTCAATCATTTTGTACAAAGTCAACTATGCTGATTTAGAATATGTAAGTGCTTTTGCCAGACTGGCTCTATTTTACGAAATCATTAAAATTAATTAAATAATGTATGTAGTGTTTGGAATTTGTAAGAAATTGCATGAAGTAAAATAGTATACTAACAAATAGTAATGAAACTGTTAATAGTCATGCAGAAAATTGTTCAAAAATATGTGTAATAGTGTTATAGAAGAAAACATTTTCATTTGAAAAACTAATTATGTCTAATTAATTAATTAATTGTCTATGATAATGCATTAGCAAATCGCTGTTTGCTCGACTTCCTTTTGTATGTGTCGTTGGTGCAATTGCGCTGGAGGCTCCAACAGTAGTCAGCCATCATATGTATGTCCCATCTTCCTTGATATATCTCCTCCATCACCCTCATATCCTGATGGAACCTTTCGCCTTGTTCCTCACTGAAGTCCCCTAGGTTACCTGGAAATTTGTCTAAATGACAGTGCAGGTACCTTGATGCTCATATTTGCTCCAATGTTTCTGAAGTTAGCTAGCATATCTTGCACCAGTTCTTCGTAATTCTCTGCTCTGTTATTACCTAAGAAGTTCCTGACAACTGAAACAAAAGTGTTCCATGAAGAAGCTTCAAGGTGATCCATGAAATTAGTAAAATTTCGATCGTTGATGAGTTTCCGAATCTGAGGACTGTAAAAAATCCCAGCTTTCAGCTTCTCCAGGCTCAATCCGGGAAATGATCTGCAAATATACTTGAAGCAATTGCCAGATTTGTCCAAAGCCTTAACAAATTGTTTCATTAGACCTAATTTGATATGAAGCGGTCCGAGAATGATCTTATTTTTGTCAACCAGTGGCTTATTGATGATATTTTCTTTACCTACAGTCATGGTTTCCCTT
Source organism: Bulinus truncatus (assembly GCA_021962125.1). Lineage (NCBI taxonomy): Eukaryota > Metazoa > Mollusca > Gastropoda > Planorbidae > Bulinus > Bulinus truncatus. Next base: position 7,851,987 of record JAGDYQ010000007.1, read on the forward strand.
GCAGGCCATGTCACTCTTGTCCAATGATCTTGCCTTGCTCTGCTATCACAAAGGCACATGAAGCATGGGTATTTTGTGTATCCTGACTGCTGTCCAAGCAAGAAGTTTACCATTTTTAGATCAACACAAATTGACCACTTTCTGCAATAATGTTTTGATATTCTCATACTCTTCTTTAAGTGTTGTTGAGTGAGCAATGGGAAGAGATGCATAACGGTTATCATTGTGTAACAGAACACATTTCAAGCTTCTGATGGAACTGTCTATAAAAAGACGCCAGTCTTCGGAATGGTAGTCTTGTAGTCCCATTTGGAGCAGAAGTCCAGGGATGTCTTTACAGTAAACAATATCTTCTTCTTGGCTGAAATATGAAAGAAAAAACTCTTCTCTTTTCCGATAAAATGTTATGTTAACTTCTGGTTTGAGAAAACTTCTTTCATTGAACCTGGACGCTAAAATCTCAGATGCTTGCTTGGACTGAATTCGGTCTCGTATGAGGTCATTGAGTTCTTTTTGGCTGAATGGTTGAGGTGTTGAAGAACTTCCTTCATAATCGCTTCCACTGTTTTCACCTGCCAAAAACTCCAGATCTTGCCCCTCGTCGGAGTCTGATGGTGAAAGCTCTAATAATCCAGTAAACACTGGTATAGAAACTTCACTGCTATGTGGAATTGGTCTCCTTGCAGATTCAAGATCAGGATAATCCCACTTAGATTCCTTGTGGCGACTGAAGCCTTTAACATTCACAATACAAAAATAACAATCACCAAAATGGTCTTTCGGCTCTCACCATACCATTGGTACACCGAAACTGAGACTTTTCTTCTCACCATTTGTCCACTGCCGTAGGCTCTCCACAGTTTTTGCAGACCTTATGGGGAGCCCAAGACTTCACACCGAAATAAGCCAAATATGCCTGCTGCACAAAGTCGGTTATATTTCTTCTTTGCTTTTCAATCATGTATTCTCCACAGATGTAACAGAATACATTTGGATTATTTTTGCAGCATCTCCGTGATGAACTCATGATGTCTTTAGAAAGAAGCATAAAAAAAAGAATAAACCAAGTTATAACTTGGTATAGTTAAATTAAACAAAAGACACCAAACTTATTGCATATGTTTTACACAAAGGGTATAATCATATTTTCAAGGATGTCCAATATCTCAGAAACTAGAGCCAATTCAGCAAAAGCAGTGGCAGTTTTGAAATCAGCACCCATGAATTGCTATAAATTCATTCAAACATTCTTGGCAATTCGAAAAAAAAATTTTTTTGTTGGGCTGTGTAATAATTAGTAATATTATTCTTTGAAAAAAATGATGGGACCTTCATACATTAATCACAATAAACCATTTATAAATAAATCATGTGACAATGCAAAAAAGAATTTAAAATTAACTGAAGTCCAAGGTATTAAAAAGAAAATATAACCCATATAAAAATTTACAAAATCTTAATTTATATTGCAGTGGCTCCGGCATAATTTATATTGCAGTGGCTCCAGCACCAGCCAAAACCATTATATTAGGGTATAAGGAACATGGTATATATAAATTTTTTTTTTTTTTCAGGATTAGGGATAGGGTTAGGGTGTGGAGCAATATCTATGGCTGGTACCCGAAGAAAAAAAAATACGGGTTCGGTCGGACCAAACCGTATGCACTGCGTTTATATTATATAGGCACCAACTTTCAAACCTTAATTAATTAACTTAAGGCAAGTTAAAGTATTATTTTTGTTTTAGGAATCAGTCATTAATTAATACAAAAATTTGTGAATCTAAAAAATTAACAGTACCAGTCCATTTGTGCCTCTAAATTTAATGCTATCCTGTAATTTTAGACCATTTAAAATGGAACTATTTCATCACAAATGAGTCAATCAAATGTCAATCAGGATCTAATGATCTCCATTTATAGACCAAAACATCTTCCGCACTATTTTCCATTTTATCTTTCATATGTTTTGGCCTGAGAAAATTTTATTGGTGAAGTTATTTTTCTTCTTCACCTATTCCAACTTACTATAACATTTGGTATAATTGACCAACTCCTCTTCTTGACCTGATTGGCATCATTGGGCGAATAGTTGTGCAGTGTAAAGCACTCGACTGGAGGAGTCCCGAGTTCGAACATCAGTGAGAATCTTGGGATTTTTTTTTCTGGTCTTGGTGAATGTCCCTAAGTCCACCCAACTATGAATGAGTACCTGACTTTATGTTGGGGTATTGTAAGCATCTATCATTTCCTGTGAGTTGGAATACTTTCTCCAACCATCTGAATTGTTTCTTTATACCCTGACTAACTAATTTCCGTGGGTAGACAAGTTTTTGGATAATAACCACATTTTTTATCTAACAATAATATGACATAAGAAATTGTATAACTGTCTTATAAAATGATATCTTTTCAATTAATAGAAATGTCTTAAGGTGCACTTACTGTCAGATGAATAATGAAGTCGATAGTGCTCTTTACTCACATGCAAAAGGTACCAGGTACAAACCAAAAAATATTTGCTGCTGACCTAAGAGAAGGAGATGATTCCACTAATTCTATAAGTCCACAGAAAGGACGACATGTAAATAAGTACCCTGTTTGAAGTGTCCATCTGTTCCCCCAAAAAACACATCAAGTTAAGGGAATTTAAAAAAATACTTACTGATAAGAAATTATTGATACACATCAAAGTATTCTCATTTATCAAAAAAGATGTGAAAATATGCTGATTTTGGAGGAATCATCTCCACCTTCAAAACCATTCTTTTTCCATTTGCTGATTTTGGGAAAATGGTCTCCAACTTCAAAACCATTCTTTTTTCAAAATTGTATTAATATTTTGCTTAACACTTATCTTAGTAAGTATTAATGGCTTTTTCTTAACATCAAAAAAGTTAAGAAAGTTATGAAACAATGTTTTATATTAGCCTTACATTATTACATAATTGGCAGGGGGTTTTTGCACTGTTTGAAAAATACAGAAGGTAAAAACGAGATCTCTAATAAAAAAAAATTCCCATTAAATTGATTGAGCATAATTAGACAAGAAAATTGGATGAATTATTACCTAAATATTTATGGCCTAAATGAAGATTCCAAAAGTACTCATGACAAATGAGATAAATATATTTAAAAAATAAAGTTTTAGTGTCTGCATATCAAAGGGCTAAAAGGTTTAGAGGTTGAAAGGTTCTCTAAATGTGGTCTATCAAAAATTCCATAAAAAAGGAATTATTATATGATTGGCTTTTACATAAATACAGTGGAGATGCCCCAGAAGGGCATAGTCAGAGTTAAAGCACAAAGACTGAATGGTCAATGTCAATTTTTTGCCTTCCTTTCAAAAAACTTTTCTTTTTTTGTGTGCATACAAATGCTTCAACTTAAATTCACTTATGTTTCTAGTTAACTATCTCAATAAATGTGCTTATACTAGTAGTTTTTCTTGTTCTTCACAAGATTGGTGGGTCTACTGTGGAACTATCCCTATACTTTATTATATATACTCCCTGCATATTTTACTACCACTTACCTTAATAAGGTAATCATAAATAGTGCATTAATAATACGCTGATTTAAGAGAAGATATATTAATGGCAGAATTTTATAGGTTCAAAGTTTACTTTAAATCTTGTTATTTAACATATATAACCAACAGGTGTCTAAAGATGAACATAGGCATTATGATGTTGGATTCTCCCTCCTCTCCAATACCCTCATTCCGGTACACTCTTTGATGTCAACATTTTTAGGATCTATATTTTGGTTCATATAATCACTCCAATCCATCTGGAGTCTTGGTCTGGCCTTCATGTAAACCCAAGAAACCATTTTTTGCCCACCCCTAGTTAAAGAGATTGTGTATATAATATAAGCAGTCATAACTTGATTTAGTTCAAATAGCTTATATCTTCCATTTCTTTAGGCAAATAAAATTCTAAATAATTTGAAACAAATCATAATTGATCTCTAGAGTAAATATAACTCATTTAAAATCATTGTTTTTATTATATACATACTTCTTTAATATATATTCTTTATAGAGTAAGGCTATTTATAAATAAGTACATAAACCTAATAAGCCTAATATTTCTAACTTATTGAAACTCAAATTGTATGTCATCATATTTCTTTGTTGCATTTTTTGAATCTTTTTCTCATATCACAGCTCAAGTTGGTTCTCTTTTCTTTGAGCAGAGCATATTCTTGAGACTAACCTCTATGGATGCTGTACCTGATGGAAGATAAATCCTGTGCAACTTGAAAAAGTTGCTGAATTTTGCAGTAGATAGTTTTTTGCATAATTTCTGCTTAAGACAAGAGTTTTGGCAATGAAAAACTCCTCAACCATCTTCTTTTTATTTGTTTTTGCACCTACTAATGCTACCTATACCTCTGGCCGTTCTGATTTTGAGAGTTGGTCTTTAGGCATTATTTATTGGATAATGGGAAAGAGCTGTTAATACTTAATTATTTATTGTATGTTTTTCATGAAAATCATATTTTGTAGAAATGTATTTTTACATATAAATCTACATGTTCTTTCTTGCCAATGACATTTTTAATAATTCTTTTGTTTGTGTTTTCCCAGATTATGAAGTGAGTCTCAAGAAATCAATTGATTCATTTTCATCAAGCTAGATAATGTGTGTTTCTTAGGTAGTGAACTGTTGTATAATTTGCTGGTTCTCTAAGCCTCTTCTGCTCTTCTACTTTTATAAAAATTTGTTCTGGTTGGACATGGAGTCAGCTTCACTCCTTTAAATTTGACTGAAGTTGGAAAACAGTTTGATAAAAATGCTTTACGTAAAACGAAACCCTATCACTATTACAGATTGCAGGCAAAGTTATTGAAGGAAAGGATGATCAAGGCAAATCTTTTAATATTTTACCTTCTAGTTCTAGTCAGCATGGATTTGTAGTTGATTGGTCAGAAGATTTGTAAGTTGCAGAAGTTAGAGAAGGTCTTCTAATGGGTATGTTCTTATTACAAGTATCTACTTTTCAATTTAAAAAAAACTTAACTCTATCAAATGTTTAATTAACATGTTATTTTGAAACTATAAATAACAAGCAAAATTACTAATTTAAAGACATTTCTGATCAAACATACAAGTCAAGTGAAACTTTTGTTGGTATAACTTTAACAAAAAAATCATTCTTTAAAAACTTTTTATTCTTAAAACCGGAATCAGGGATGTGATTATAAATGGCATATTAATCTGAAACCATACCAGTGATCAGAGCAGTGAGGGAAAAGGCAAATCCAAATACATGTACTTGTCTGGGTCCAATCACTTATATGTGTGTGTGGGTGGGGGGGGGGTCACTTACTTAGATTAATTTATTTGCAACACTTAAGAAGCTGCTTCTTTTATAAGGAAAACCATTTTTTATCTAATATCTGATAAATGGAAAAAATACACATTAAGATTAAATGATAAAAAAAAAAAACCCATCTAATATCTAATCCTTTAGCAAAGTTGGAAAGTCTTTCTTCTGAAGTTTTATATCAATTTTCAGCATCTTGGCTCTTGGCTGTAGAGCTGGGGAGTACAATAAATACCTAGATGACTGTTAAAGAGATTTAATGCTACTCTTTCATCATCCCTGTTTTTAACCTGACTGTAAAGGGGAAGTATACCTAATCTAAGGGGATCAGAGTTTGTATTATCTGTGTGCGTTATTGTACACTTATAGTCTAACACATTGTTTCATTTTACCTTGGATATCCATGCTAATGAGGACCAGTCGGAAAAGAAGCAAAGGATTACACTATTACCATGGGTGCAGCAAACAGTTTGGACAATGATTTGTTCCCACCACAAACACAATGTTCCTTTTCATATTCCAGATTTAAGTAGGTTTTGTGTAACTTAAAAAGTTTTTTTAAAGTCAACACACACTGATCCCTGGTAGAAAAGTTAGTGTTTCATAAACACTGGAGTTGATATGACCCTAATTGATGGAGCTAAAATATCAAACAGGGGAGGAATTTTTTGTATTATTTATTCACTAGTAATTTGCAACAGGATTGATGCCCAACACATTACATCTTGGTCACTTATGTAGGGAAGAGGCCTGATTAAGCCACATAGGACCTTTATTAAAAGAAATATTTTAGACATTGCCAAAACAGAGTTTGTTACCTTTAAATGTGTCATTGTGTGGATTTGTTCTTTATAACTTGTGTAACTATGTGTATGTAAACCTTTCCACTATCTCCATTATAAGGTTTAAGAAAAAAGTGAAGCCCCTGCTAACTGTATTGCCTTAATGGTTTTTCTAGCTCACCTTAAAAACAACAAATAGAGTATGAAGTATTACTTTTTTATTTTTGTGCTTAAGTAAAAAAATAAAAATGTATATAAATCATAGGTATTGAGTTATAAAAAGAAAAATAATGAGATGAAAAGGTAATACATGTAATATTAAAGACAAAAGCTCATAAAAATAACTGCCTAACTTACTTAATACTGGGATCTCAGGATGTAGCACATGATCTGGACCTGCTTGAGTGCATGGTATGCATATTCCTAATGTTGTATTCAGGGATTGAAAAATTTATTTCCCTGATCTATTCACATATCTATCACAGGTTCAGAGACTTGCAGAACTACCACTCATTCAAGGCTTTCAAAAAGCTATCAATTTTATTGATGATGCGCGTAAACCAATGGCTGTGTTCTTTGTTCACTTACTGTGCTGGAATTTCAAGATCAGCTACTGTTGTAATGTATATTTAATTAAAACAGGAGGATGACCATTAATGAAGCATTTTCATTTCTTCGATTCAAAATGACTATATGTCCTAATCCAGGGTTTATGATTCAATCTAAAGGCACTATGATAATCTTTATGCAAATACTTTAAGTGTTTAGAGTAATGCTATATTGATAGCTAACTTAAGAATGTTATATACTTTATACATTTATCTGTGTAAATTATTTGACAGTGTACATTCTTAAAAATCTTTGCCAGTCAAAAATGTTTGAAAATAAAGCATTTATATACTTGTATTTAAAATGATAAATATATTCACACATTCCATTAATATTTTAAATTGTCATTTTTGATTTTTTGTAACTAATTTAAGTGTGGTTTGGAAGAAGTGTTTTATTAATTACATGGCATAACCCCTTTTTTCTTTGGCTATATATTGAATTTAAACTTTATTTTGATCACTCTTCAATTAATTCTACTTTTTTTTTTAATAAACTTAATAACATGCATTTAATATTGTATTTCCTTATTTAATTTTTCTTGAAAAAGCAATTTTTTTTACTTAATCAATTTTTTATTTATCAGATAAAATGTTCTAATATTATTTTTGTGAATCTCATTGATATAACTTTAGGAAAGTGTTGAAATTAACCATTTACCTTGTTTTATATAATAGATAACTAATAATAGCTCATTTAACAACCTGACACACTTGATAATTAATTTTAGAACCAACTAACTTATATATATACTATGTCAAATACAGACCTGTTAAAGTGCAAATTGAAAGAATGTAATTTACATCTTCTCTCATTATCAATTTAAAAATTATTTATGCGTGTATATGAATTATTTTTTATTTAAGTGTTTTTAAAAAAATTTGTTAAAAAATGTTATATCTCTATAAAAAAATATATACAGTACACGTATATATATATACATGTATTTTTTTTAAAATCATTATCTAAGTAATGATAGTTCTAACTATGCTTCAAGTATTTTGTATACTTTTCTTATCCCTATTTTTAAAACTTCTAAGAAATTATACAATCGAATCGATTGTTTTTTTTTTCAGATCAGATGAAATGTGCTAATATTTTGCAATATTTTTAATTCTCAGCGAGATATTCAACCTTTGCTTTGTTGATATAGAAAATAATTCAAGCGCAGTTCAGAAAAAAAACTGAGTTTTGTTTTTTCTGAAAAATTTATAGTTTTCTTTGATGACATTGTAGAAGATGACAATAGAAGTAAATTTTGGGACAGAAACATTTTTGACACAATTTAGCTAATTTTGTAGTCAGAAGATATTTTTCCAGCTGCAAGGCTTCTTTCATTCTGTTTGATATCCTTGACTTTTAATCACATTATCCTGGCATTCTTTGATCACGGGAAAAATCACTGCACACAATGGGAAAAGTGGATTTTTTGAAATTGCACTAGATTCTTGTCCATGGATAAATAAAAAGACTTTATCAAAACCTTTTTTTTTAACTTGTTTGAATCCGGCTTTTTACTTGTTGAATCAGTTTATACACAACAATTCCTCCCCAATTTCAATACTAACTATTAAATTACTTTTTTTAACTTGTATTAGTATTCTCCACAACCATAGGCAAAAGCCTGATTAATATTAAAAATAAATCTTTGGTTTTCATCACCAAACTTGAATATTACGGAATTTTTAAATATTAAATGTCTTTTGGTTGTTGAATACTGTTGTGTTTTTTTTTTAAACTTTTTCATTGTTCTTTGAAACGCTTCTATTTAACCTCATTTATTAGCCGGAATAAAATTTGTATATTAGTGTTTTTTCTGAATGGTGTATAGTATGAAATCTAATTGACTTTGGAACCTAACATTTTCTAGTAGCGTTTATTCCCGGTGGGAGGGATATGTAAAAAGATTATGATGTTGATATTGTAAGGAAGTACTTTTTTTTTCTAATACAGGCCGACTTATCCAAGTTCACTAACTGATTGGGTGTCTTTAATTAGATGGAAGGTGTGGGATGTCCTTGTCACTGAAATTTATTTCTTCATTGGTTCTTCCATTCCCATTGCACTCTGGTGGCCATGAGCAGGAGGGATGAAAGCAGAGCACCAAAATAAACCACCCCTTAAGTGGTTTATGGATCAGAGAAAAACATATAAACAGCTTTCTGGGACAAACAAAAATATCAAGATTGGAGCTCACAATTTTCCCCCTTTATAAAATGATCATATTTTGTATAAACTATTTATGATTTGATGGAATTATTGTTTATTTTTATTAAAAGTATATTTATTTAAAAAAAAAAAAAAAAAGTTCTTTTTTATTTATCACTGATATAACCAGTATGCAAAAATTTCATGATATTATAGTGAACAATAAAAAGAATTGAAAATTTCCCAGCCATTAATGAGCCTGCTAAAATGTGTCAAGAATAGAAACTAATTTGAAAAAAAAACACTGCTGAGTTCAAACAACTGATAAAGACAAGGCATACAAGATGTAAAAAAACTTATCTGAAGACTACAAGTGGCATTTCAATTCAAGGGGATAAAAAAACACCAGAAATTTAGTTTCTGAATTAGTTTGAAAGACCAGTGTGGTTAATTGTTGTTCAGTGGGGGAAAAAATGTGTATTATATTCCAAATGAGAAATTAGGTTTATTAGTTGAACCACTTCAATTCTGACACAGATTATATGACATTAACCAAAATTGTCCTCTTCATAAGCAAAAAAGCATCTGGACACAATTTGTGTAGGTGCAGGAGGTAAAATTAACGTTAAACGGCTTAATGGTTTCCATTTGTCAGGTTCATGGTTGGATTGTACTAGTATTTATTACTAATGTCTGAAGATTTAATATCTTTTCAATGTATTTGTGATTCTGTGTTCTTGAGGTCTTATCAGAAATGACAATATTTCTTTGAATTTTTTTTGGGTCTTAGTTATCTTTAAATGCTTGCAATGTAAACATCTGAAGAATAAAAAAGCAATTGATGCATTATTGGCAAATTATTTTTCATTAAGTTTATTCTAAAGCAATTTTATTTCAACTCGCCTTAAAAGTATTTTATTTATTTGGCTATTCACTTTTAAAGATCAAAGATATGCCAAAAAAAATTAGACTTTGAATTATTTTGTTAATTAACTTACATAAACTTGACTGAATGTAACACTCCTTTTCCAGTTGATAAACTAAAATATGTCTCTGTATATGTGTTCCTAATTTTAGTACTTTAAAAAAAGATTTCATGGTCTTAAAATTAGTTTTTAAATTCTGTCAAGAAGCCATAGCATTAGTTGTGTGGTATCTAAATGTGAGAGATATTGAAATAAATGTACATACCTGTCTTTCAAAGTATCTTTCTTGCCTTTTTTTTTTATTGGTACAGTTTATTATTTTCAGACAACTTGAACATATGTATGGCTTGTGCATATCGCTAGTTAGCAAACTTTTTGTAACTTCCCTCTTCAAGTTGAAAAAATATTAATTAATATTGAATAACTATGTCACCTGAGTATTGCTTAAAGATAAGTTTGAAGATGTCCTTTGTAACATTGTTAATAAGTGAAATCTGAAAGCCTATATTCCCACTTAATATAAAACTATAATAAAGTAGACTAGGATTTTCTAAAGTTTAGTTACTTAAAACAACAAAGCTTTGAAAATATGTAGCCATCTACATGAATACAATTTATAATAAGAACTACTATTGGATAATTCAGAATAAATATAGTAGGCCTACATTATATCTAAAAATGTTATCTTTTTTATGTCTTTACTTGTAATGTGAATGTAAAATATAAAAAACTCTATAAAAGCAAACTTTTAATAAAATGTACTAAAAAATAAATAATTCAATAATTATATTGACTTAAAAAAGTGTTTGTGCCAATTAACTAATATTAGCAATGAATAGTCTAAAAGACATTATAAAGTTTATAAAATTTGAAATTTTGTCATTTTTCAGGGCTCATACTTTATTATTTAGTCATCATAATTTCCATAAATATTTGTATGAATTATTTTATGCTTTTAAGTGTTGAAAAATGAGTTCATAACCCATTTGTAGTAATCAAAATGAGTGGGATGTGGCTCTTACTGAGGGGTACAAAATCTTTTCAACCCTGTAGGCCATGCTGAAGTTCTATTCTATTTAGTAAGGCCGCCAGATTTTTTTCTGTATATTTATGAAGAAATATATATTTTTATTTTTTCATGACTACCTTTAACCACTGTACGACCAAAGGTTGTGCACCCCTGCTCTTAACAGTGAGTTTAGAGAAATTCAACTCTTCTATACAGAGTCCATCTAGAAGCCACGTCTTTCTCATTTTTTTTTAATTCACCATTGTCCTATGTATTCTACCTGGTGGATGACTGGTAGGTATTAACAGATTGCAACTTGGAAGCATTCTATTGTTTACAGTCTGATGAACATTTCTAGTCTCTGGCAGAAGTGCTGTAATGTTTATAAATAGATTTCTTTCACCAGTCACTAGCCAAACAGGTTTTTTTTTCTGATATTCATACTTCTGTCCATGTGTCTATGTTCAAAACATTCAGACACAGCAAGTTAATACAAGTATTCATTAAAAAAATGCAATGCCAGTTGTGGTCAAACATGTTAATTTAATTTTATTTCACAAGGTGTCTGAATTACACTGGGCCTTTAATCGACAAAACATCTGTAATTTTCAAAATAATGTACAAGTGTATACAACTGAATTACAAAGAAAACTAATTTTTTTACTTTTAAAAATATACTAAATGAGCTATGATAAGTTTCCAATAATATCTTTTATATTGATTAAAGAAAAACTCAATTAAAAATTCTTTTTTTACATTGAATTAGAACTAAAAAGTCAGAGAGCAAGCACCAACCTCAACTAGTGATTTTAAATTCAAACTAAATGTACAGTACTTAATTCTTACATAAAAGATGAAAAAAATCATCAGGATAACTAAAGAACAAAAAATATAATGGTCGATTTTAGATGAATATATTTAAATTCAGTAATCTCTTGGCTATTTCGCCTACTGTAGTAGGAGGTGATTCGAGTAACAAAACACCTAAACGAGAATATGCTGGAATTCTAGAAATGCTAATTTTTCTACTTCACCGATGCCAAAACCATTACCTGTATTTTCTGACCTGACTGAACAGTAAATTAATTTAAAAAATTCTTTTAGAAAATAAAAAAGGTAAAAAATAATGATATTGTCGTCAATGATACATAATAATGATAAATTTTATAATGTCTAAGTTAACTGTGTTAAAAAATGTAATTATTTCTGATTCTGTTACAGAAAAATTCTTTTAAAAAGCAGATAGTCGGAAATCGCACTCATTTATCATGTTTACTTTGATGGAAAAATGTAATTATGATAAATTATATATTCATAAAATAAAAATGTTGAAAAAGATTAAATAAAAATATTTGATTAGATAGAAATTTAATGACTAAAATAATATAGCAGCATTCACATTACCACATGTTGAACTGCAATTTAAAAAAAAAGGGGGGGGGGGGGCTGCAACTTCTATTAACATAAAAAAGGTAATGGTTAATTATGTTCATTTTAGGGTACAGATGGTCAAGATGTGTAGACCACTCAACTGTCAACCTGAGAGTCCCGGGTTTGATCCTTGGTGAGAACCAAGGGAAATTGGGTTGCAAGTCCCCCCTGCTTAAAATAGGTACCAGTACCGGACTTTAGCCATGAACACTGATTATGTAAATTAGCTACTTCTGCTTTAATTATTGGCTATGATTCAAATTTAAGAGTTTATGTTTTGAAATAAAATATGAAAACAAAATTTATGACTTAAGGAAAAATTAGAAAAAGAAACTCCATTCTCAGCGATGCAAAAATTTAAAATTTAATGCCCTAATTATCCATGAGTAAAAATGTAAGCTATCAACTAAACAGAAAGTTGCCCTTAAGTTATATTAATGTGCTAAAGTTTCCAACATGTTTGCCATTATTCAGCTTTAAAAACGGATTTTTTTTTAATATAAAAAATTTTAATCAAATATTCTGTGATCAACTATAAAAATTATATATATATTTATAATTTATACATAACAAACAGATCAACAATAGTAAGTAACTGTACTAATTAAAAACAAAGCTGCATGTGCCATTTGAAAAAAAAATGACCCCAGTTTGAAAGATCTACAGTAAAGCACAATAACTGTAAACTGATTACAGTTTTAGTTGGGGACACACAGAACCAAATACGGCTGCCAGGTTCAACATGAAAAATGTGACATGGATGCACAAAATCATTACTTAATGAGAGGTAGACTATTATTGATGATGAACAATAAAACAAATTAATATTTAGTTTAAAATCTTTTATAAACTTCCATAAAATCTTTTATTTGGATTTTTTGGGACCAAAATACAAATAGTAAAAAAATGGAAGGTATGATTTAAAATTTCACAAGTATAAAGGTCCCTGTGTTCAAATGGAATAATAACTGTGATACCAACTACTACACATTCAACAACTACAATGATACTTATGTAAAGAGCTCACATACCTAAAATTAAAACATAATAAAAACATATAATTTTTAAAAGGATAAACCATAAAAACCATTGATCAAAACAAGCACTTTACCTCTCAGAAAGTTAATTCTTTGATGACTGGTCAATAAACTTATTTCTTTGTTTATTGTGGCCTTAAGTAAATTTTAACCAAATGACTATTAATCAAGATAATTCTGGTCAATGAATATATAAAATTGATCAGCAATAAAAAAAACTACTCAGCTAAAAAAATACAAATTTCAATAATAATTATAGTGCCTAAATAAAATACAAAAATTGCATTTATTAGTAACTTAGTTTAAACGAAAAAAAAATTATTCTGCATAAACTAAATTCACTGCAGTAAGAAAAATAATTTGAATACCATTTTAAGGAAAGACTACAACCCAGATAATAATTAGATCTGGAATGGTGAAAATCAGAGCGAACAATCCACCAGGTTTTGAAAGCATAATGGTTCAAGCACACAATTTCAGTTTTTATTTTCTAGTGCTTAATTCATAGAAAAATCAGAACTTAACAATACTCTCTGTAATAATTTATACCCAACTGAATATAATTACAATCTGACAGGCAATTAGATAAACATAAAAAAATGCTGCTTATCAATCACTGATGACATTACACCCTGAAATGAGAGTGCAGTGAAATGTTGAATACAGTCAACAATTAATTTTTAAAAAAGACATACTTGATGCTTAAAAACCAACATGCAAAATGTATACTACATCTTTGATTAACATCATGCATGAGTTTTCTATCACTAATATTTTGAGATTCATTCAATGTACATTTTGTTGTAGCATCTCAAAATTAATAAAAACCATTATTTAAAAAAAATATGGGTGTTCTTGATGAACTCTGAAAAATGATAAACAATATTTAAAATGTGGCTTATTACACTTAAAAATATTTGTAGCCATATAAAAAAATTAAATACAACAGATAAAAATGAACATATATAAGAGACTTAACAAATTTTAATCTAAAGAAAAAAACGACAATAACTTTTCAAAAATATGGCAGCAGACAAATTAATATACTAACAATAAAAAGGGTAGAATTATCACATTTTAAATAATTTATTTAATAAAATTCATTTATTTAATGAAAATTCCAAAAAAAAAAAAAAACCTTGTTAAAAAGAGTCAGCAAAAAGCAAATACCTCTGCCATTTATAAGATCAATTAATCAAATATATGAAAAATTAATATTTGTAGAAAAAAAAATTCTATTAAATCTTGATTCTAGTTTGTTAAGTATGCATCACTCACAGAATGATTTAAAAAAAAATCATGTGGCCTTTTTCCAGTAAACATTCTTAAAAGCTAAAAAAATTCTCAGATTAGAATTAGAAAAAAACATAAGTAGCTACATGTATTTTTTAAATGTGTGTTTTACTTAGAACAAATTTATTAGCATATAAAATATTCAATATACTGTAGCAAATTAAAAAAAAATTGTTAAATTTTAATTGAAAATTGAAGACAATTTGGAAATGATAGCAAAACTTAAAACTAGAAAAACATACATCTGATTACATAATAAATAATTTTCAGAAATATATATACATTCTTTACAACTTTTTTAAAATATTGACAATACATAGTAGCTAAAATACAAATAATATTTCTCAAGAAATCTCATTCCAACAATATGGACTATTTTTTTTCTACATATGAGACTAGAAGATTCACAGCAATGATACTATTGAAAAGTTATTTTCACACAGTAAACTATTACTATATTGTTTTATTCTTAAGAAAAAATATAAACTTGCTGATATACAGCTGATTCTATTTTCATATAATTACAGACAACTAGTAATGCCTTAAAATTATATATTTTATCAAATAATGTCAATTATGGAAGCCTTTAGTGCCTGATGCTAGAAATAACAACAGTACAATGTAATAAGTGCAAAAAGATTTCTAATATTTCTTAATGTAATATTTTCTATTGCTCTAATTTAAATTATGTCCTGAAATAAATAAGAATTAAGATAATATTAACATACATTTTTTTTAAAAACGTAGCTAAAAAAAAAAAAGTAAACATTTTATTTACTGACAATTTAAGGAGTAATTATATATAAACATAAATGAATGTCTCATAATTTACATAAATACATTTTCAAGTTCATTCATTATTGACATCAGTCCTAAATGAGGGTGTAGCCAAAGAGATGAAAGCTATGTTCCTATGTAAATAATTGTAGCAGTATTAATAATTCCCACATAGAATTTGCAGACATTTTTAAGCATTGAGATAATAATGTTTCTGACACTTAACTGTAAATTAATAAGCCCCATTAAGAGTCACCAGTTGAAATATTAAACATAAAAAAAAAAAATAACACCAGATGAGAGATTTAAGAAGACAGTTATCTTTACAGTTAGGTAATACTCTGTCATTAGTTGTAAATTAATCTTTTTAAATGGTTTATTCCATTAACTTTCAAGTTTTTATTTCAATCTAAAAAATTTCTCAATGTTATATTTGCCCTTGACTAGAATTGACATATAAAGAAATATTATATGCAGCCTCAGTTTTATTGCACAAGAATATCTGAGCTAATATGTAGTAAAAGAAATCAGCAAAAATAAAGTTGAATATAGAAATATATATTTAGACTGGAAAAAGAATGATGTTTCTGACACTTAACTGTAAATTAATGCTTTGAAAAAGGGCTTACAACATCATAAAAACTGCAAACAATATTTCATTATAGGAATTAAACTTTATGATACATCTACAGCACAACCCTGAAATTCTTTTTCATAAGACAAAAGAAAAAAAACACTAAATATACATAACATACCATAGTAAGTAGAAACCCAACCCACCCTAAATGTCAAAGTTTATAAGATAACTTTTAACTATGCAAATAAAATTAAGACTACATTATTATTATAAAAAAAAGTGCAAATAATACTTGGTAAATCATATTCCAAAGTAGATTTTCAATCATGTTGAAGTAAAAACAGAAAAACTATTAGATTAACTTTGCTTTTAGTTATAAAAAAAGGAACACAGAGCTCTTCTCTAATTCTCAGTCTCAATCATCTTTACTATACATGATTACCGGTAAATAGTTTATTTAGTAAAAATCCATATTGGTGCTTAGCAAAAGTAAAACAATTTTGCTAATTGATTAATCTACTAACCATATCAATAATTTACTAAAATAATTCTTTAATAAAGATAATTACATGCCATACATTTCTATACCCCCACTAGTTTTATGCCTTGGACACCAGCACAATGTGCTTATCAAACTGCAGAGTTCAGTTGATGGATTATCAATTGTCCCCATCTCTAAAAGGTGGCCATTTATATTTTTCAGCAGTGGTGCACCTTCTGAAAGCACTGAATACATGCAAGGCAATGCTGGTGTCTGTTGCTGAAACAAATTTTTTTTTAAAGGCCTTGGCATTATACGGAGTGTTAAAAGATGTGGAGTTGTCAATCTCTGCAGATAAAATCCAAAGCACAAAGATATATCTAGAACTACCAAAGATGCAGATTCAATTTTAAACAATCTCATAACACTATCTCCAGTTTGGATACAAACCTGAAAAAAAAAAAAGTTTTCTTTCAAAACAATAATAGATGAAAATGCATGCACTAGTAATAATTGTTATCAATAATCCTTAAACTTTTATTATTAACTGTAGATAACATAAATTAGTTTTTGAGTCACAAAACTTGCCATTGAAATAAGCAGTATAGAAAATTCGTTTTCACTCATATTCATGAGAATGAATATGCATTTCTACAGATTCTAAAGATTGTGAATATATAGTGCTCAAGATAAGGGCTTAAAGGGTTAATGAATACCTATTTCATACTTTTTTTTAAATACATTAATATATTACTTATGTGGTAAAAAAATAGTTTTACTTTAATTACCTCGAGCAGCAGTTTTTTCAAATTAACTAAGCTTGTAGTCCAATTTATTTATATATTCTTTTGGCTGAAATTGTGGTTAAGTCCGTACTTTTCCAAAACTAGATTTTCTAGCTTTACTAGTTTACAAGGTTTTCAACATTGGGTTCTGTCCAGTCAAAAGGCATGATAAGAGTAGTTAACTGTGGCGACATTTACAAAATCACTAAACATTCTGGGTGAAAACTAGCTGTCTTCGGCATCTATATAATATGTCCTGTGAAGTTTCATTCAATATTCTCAAATTAGACCTAGATGGGGTCTCTTTCCAGTTGATATCAGCATAGCGTAAAAATCTTAAATCAACCGTCAGCAAAAACCGCTCCACAACAGTACAGAACTGGTCTGTTGGATGGCTTATATCAAGGCAAAACTGGAACCTTCTTACAATGGGCGTAGCGGTAATTGGCTGAAAGAAAAAGAGTCTTTTTCTAAAAAGCAGTGATGGCAAACAGGGTCTGTATGTGTTGGTCCATTTACGATCTCTAGCAAGAGCAAACAAGAATATGGAAGTTCATTAAAATAAATAACACTCCACCACTGAGGATTATTAAGTGACTTATACCAGCTATGACAAGCAGGAGGCATGCTGCGCCTAAGTCACATTGTTTTAGAAAGCTCCAAATTTTCATTTTGCATAAATCAGGTAATTCCTGAAATGGAAAATAAGATTCTTGCATATCTAAAGGCATGTCTGAATCACAGATTTCATCTTCACTTAAAGACAAATCCATGACTGAAGGAAAACAAGTATTATGGCACCTAAAGCTTAAATTGCATGAAAATTCTCTTGGATGACCACTAATTGTCTCTTTTTTGCTAGATTTCTTTCTCCCTTTTCTGTTAACATGGGCACTGGCTGGCCTCCCAGCACTCATGTTTGTATTTGTTATCTGAAATAAATAAAAAGCTTGGTTAATATTTTAATTTAATTTTTTTAACACTCTTTACAACAAAAAATGTTTATTTATCAAAAAATAATCATTAAGCTACCCCCGCATGTGCAGATTAATTTACAAAAAAAAAAGTTAAGTTCCCTTAACCCCAAAGGGCCATTGGGGCAAATGAAGTGTAAAATTCAACTGTTTCTGTAATCTTGGCATATAAAGGGGTTGTGTGGTTAGGACAACCCTCAGCCGCTTTTACTTCACCAACTTAAGTCAGGTACCCATTTATAGCTGGTTGGACTTGTAGGACATAAATCAACTTTTACAAGGACCTGGGAAAATTCCCATGGTTCTCATCGAGGATTGAACCAAGGACTCTTAGGTCAACAGTCCAGCATCTACACCACTCAACCATACATTCCACTAGTTTAATAAT
>JAGDYQ010000007.1:7871036-7935918 GCA_021962125.1 Bulinus truncatus
TGGACACAAAGTAAACTTTTAGAAATTTTTAAATTTGTTTGTCTGATGTTTGCATAGGCCAAAAATTGCTAATGTAACTGTAACACTATATAATTTGTATATATTAGAGCTGTTGTTCGATTAAAAAAATTGATCGAAATTAACGCATGATTAAAAATTTTAATCGCAAATTAACGCACATTTTAATCGACACAATATAATACAATTGTTTGTATTCAAACTAATATGTCATAATATCAAAGCATAACATTGGCATAATAAACAAGTCATTTTAATTTACTTGAAAGAGGTTTAATGAATTATAACATATTTATTAAGCATTAGCATATATGTGTCTATTGAATTAGTTATTGAGACCAGTTTATGGACATGTATCAATCACGTCAATGATGCGAATTGTTTTCTTTTTATTTAACAACAATGTCTAACCCTTTTTTCGTACCATAAGTTGCCGAACTAATGAAGTATGTCAACCCCTCTTCCCTCCCTCCCTGTCATATTTTGCTTCACTTCGCCCACACGTAAGTCTGTTTACCCTACCATCCATTTCCCATTCCAAAAAAAAAAAATACACACGTCATTTATATCTCAAATGTAACTTTTCTTTCATAAAATAATGGTATAGCCAGAAAGTTGTCGCTCACTTATTATTAACGCGTTTTTTTTTCTTTATTCCCCCCCCCCACCCTTTCCCCACCAAGTCACATTTTTAACACACTCTCTCTCCACTTAAAGATGTACCAAAAACATGTTGACACCAGTTCCATTGTTTCAAACTAGGAGCTCGCGTCAGAAATGAAAACCACAGTCACCGAGTTGAAGGACAAATTTACTTTTGATCTTCTTTTGAAGAAATGTCTATAAATGTTACTCTTATATTCTTTCATTCATTTACTTTCATACTATCAACTATTTGTTCAATGTTTTAGTGAACAACAGAAAAGAAAATTTTATTTTTTTATCTGTCTGTCAGTTAAATTAATAAAAAAGTATCTTGTAAAATGACACTCTTTAATGTTACCGTTTCAAACGTTCAAAGCAAAATATTGATAGGTCGGCTTTCATTTTTGATCTTCTGTTGTTCTTTCGTGTGTCAACATTAAAAAATTTTTCTTTCGTTTCATTTTGGTTATAGCAGCAGTTGTATCAGAGTGTTTTCCGGTCTAACTCTTAGAGAAAAATCTATTGATGTTTTTATTGCTATATACAAAGCACAAACGAAAATATGCCTTTCTTTCCATCATATCGACACCGCTAGTTTCAGAACGTTAATTAATATAAAATATTAAATTTAGCTTAGTATCACAATAATTCTGAAAAATACATACACTGTCTCGTGTACTGATGTTTGCATAGCATAGTCTAGACCAGTGCTTCTCAAACTTTTTGAAGTCACGGCCCCCTTGGAACGCCAATCAATGTCGCGGACCCCCTATTATTTTTTTTTTGGTTTAGATTGCTTAAATTTATAATTTTTCGAAATTCCACGGCCCCACTCCGGACAGTCCACGGCCCCCTAGGGGGCCGCGGCTCACCACTTTGAGAAGCACTGGTCTAGACCAGTGATGCTAAAATACTGGCCCGCGGGCCAAATTTGGCCCTTTATGATAATTTTTTGCCCCCCCCCCCCCCAAGTTTAAAAAAATAACATCTCATTATATACATACAAATATAAAAATTATATTTTTGGCCCTCCAAATGTTTTTGGCTGACAATAATGGCCCACAGTAGCAAAAAAGGTTTAGCATCACTGGTCTAGACTATGTCTAGACATCGATTTCGAGTGTCATGATACTGTTAGTGCAGCTGATGCAAGACGCTGTATTTTCAAATGCGATAAAAAATTGGGCACAAAAAAATGGTGATACAAAATTTCTAACATCTTGTTATTTTGACCTAATTATAACAGAGTTCACAAAACACTTGTCGTTCTTTTACCTCCACCAGTACACTACAGTATCTCCACCAATACACTACAGTACCTCCACCAGTACACTACAGTACCTCCACCAATACACTACAGTACCTCCACCAATACACTACAGTACCTCCACCAGTACACAATAGTATCTCCACCAATACACTACAGTACCTCTACCAATACACTACAGTACCTCCACCAATACACTACAGCACCTCCACCAATACACTACAGTACCTCCACCAATACACTACAGTATATAATGTAAACTAGTGAATGAAACTCTTTTCTTTTTATATCGGCTGGGAAGGGACCAGGAGGTTCACTTGTCGAAGGGCTATATAACAAAACAACTTCATTTTATATTACAATTGGGGCTTTTGTCGACGTACCTAGGGGTGAGGGTGTGTGGAAATTATGACAGGGTGGGGGTGGTAGATCTACTTAATAAGTGAACGGACTTTAACTTCAAATTGTTGCGTGAAATTCCGTTATTTATTGATTTGGTGAACTTTCAGCATTTCGGTCAAATTAACGCATTTAGGTGTTGCGTTAAAAATTTTAATCGCAATTTTTTTTGACGCGTTAATCGCAAATTAACGCAGTTTAATTAGCAGCCCTAGTATATATATAATGTTATGGATGTGATGGATACTGTTGTAGACACCAATTTAACGTTGGAAATTGTCAACGTTATGGTACTATCGTTGTTCCATCAAATGCAATACTTCTTGTTTTTCACTGCTGCTTCAATGTAACGTTATGGTTTGAACGTTATGTGTTTGTTGATATTAGGGTTAAAGTAGTCGGTATTCCTCTTCCTGGTTTTAATGCTGTATGGCGTCAGCCTCGGCACTGCCCTACACACAACACACCATTGGTTAAAGTTAAGTTCCTAATTGTATTCAATACAATATTTATTTTAAATAATAATAACACAATATAAGTTTCTAGTTGGAAGGAATGAGGAGCAGAATAAATCGTTGACAGACTGTAAACTGCTGTCTGATCTCTAGCCTGCTTGGTTTCTGCATGAGTAAGAGTACAAATATTTAATAACTTGATTTCTCTCTGAACACCTGTATACTGTCTTATAAGAGTACGTATACTTAATAACTTGTCAATATATGTATACTGTCTTGCGGTAAGAGTATGTATATCTAATATGTATACTGTATTACAGGCAAGAGTACGCATATCTAATCTGTATACTGTCTTATAGTAAGAGTACGTATATCTAATATGTATACTGTCCTACAGGCAAGAGTACGTATATCTAATATGGTGTCTTGATGTCTCTATCTCTATCGTCGGTCTGTCGATCTGTACGTCTCCCGAAATCTCAGTTACATCTCATATTTATATGATGGTTGATCATCATGTGACTCCAAAGCCCCAGAACTTTTGATTGGCTCCCTAACACCCTTTCTAACTCATCTACATATTAATGACTCTTATTCCAGCCTAGGGATTGGTGCGGCCAAATATTCACTCTGGGCTATTATTCCTTTGTCTGCCTAATTACATCTATCGTCACCTACCTCTGGGGGTCATAGACCTGTGATGACAACCTAATTCTACCCTAAACAAAGACACCGCTGGAATTCTAGTTATCAAAACATATGACTGTATCCTGGACCCATGAGTTTGAACAGTGGTTCTAAAATTGTATGGATCTATCGAAAGCTATTGTTACAGTAACCTTACGACCGTCTTTTACATGAGCAAACATTATTTCGGTCAGTTTTAGTGAAACTACTATAAAAATCTTTGCACAAGACAGAAAAAAAATAATGACGACCAATTTCAGTGCAACAAATTTTCAGCAAAACCAATATATTACGAGTTTCCACCAATTTGGTTATGACGAAATTTCACTGAATAAAGATGAATTGGACAACAAAACTTTTGCTTAACTTACCTTTGCCAAAAGCTTCAAGTCTGTACCAGTTTCACCAGTGAGAATAACTACTTTTTTCCCAAGAGCTCCAGCAAATTTATTATGCCAGTCTTGATAAATCTTAGAAATTATAATAAAATTGTGAAATTAAAACAAAATTCTCAATAGCTGTTTTAAAACTCATTTCAAATAAATGTTTTTAAATGGAAATTCCAAAAGATTTACCTGTTGCGCAAGAGCATCTAATGGAGCCACATAGACACATCTACCTTCTGTGTTCTGAGAAAACATTCTCAGGATGGAAAACTCACCACAGATTGTCTTACCACTGCCAGTTGGTGCTCCCACAAAAACATTCTCATCACTGTTGTATATGGCATTGAATACTATTGTCAAAAAAAATAAACCAAAAATATATTAACTAATACATAAGTCATTGGTAGAGGATTTCCATTTTTTATTCCCCCAAGAATTTCCAATTCGATCTATTCACTAATTTATTTCTCGAATAATTTCATTGAAGTCATAACAATTTTTGTAAATTTTAGTATGAGCTAAAGAATTATTTTGTTGAATATAAAAAAAACTCCCATTAATAATAAACAGCTAGAAACTTTACTATCACATCTGTGTTTTTTTTTTTTACATTGTATGATTTAAGAAAACAAGAGCACTAAATAATATGTGCCCTTTTTTTCTAAAACCTGATAACAAAAGATTGAAATTTAATTAATTTGATGGCAGGCATAGTGTCAATTTTAAAACTGATTTCAAAATAAATCAGAGAGGTAAAATTAATAATTAGGATGTATTAGTAATAGATGTAACATCCATATAGTTTTAGTAATTTAAGTACAGATCCTTAAATCGAATCAACTAACCTTGGGCTTGTATAGGATTGAAAATAGGTAACTTTCTTATTACTGTATAAACGATTCAAACTTGAGATTTCTCAAAGAAGTGTAATAGGAAGTGGCTTTGAAGATCCATCAGTTCAGTTAGTGGTAAGTATCCCTCAGGAGAATCAGATGACTGGAATGACACAGGCAGTTGAGTCTCCGCATCCTATCAAGCCTAAAAAATTAAAGTGAATACTGATTCATTTTGAAACCTAATTGTTTAACTCACCGTGATTAGAATGCCCGTAGGTTGCCCAGGTGATTTGTTTTCAGTTTATTTCTGCTTTTTCTGTGTTAATTGCCATTTGCAGCCTTGTTCTTACCTTATTTTTATTTTCACCGGTCTTCGCGACGAAGTCAACATTTAAAGAATTGGTGTTTGAATTTTCTTAGTTTTCGAAAGAAAGGCAACACGAGATACATTAGCTTTATTTCTGCTTTTTCTGATAATTTCAGTTTTATTTTAGTCTATAGCTGTAATTTTAGTTTTAGTTTGGTTCGCTGAGGTGTTTCAATATTTTCATTAATCAGAGAGCTTAGTTTTGCTCACAACGAAACAAATTATCTCTACTTTACCAATCCATCTGTCAGAGATAACTCCTTTATGAAATACCGAGGAGGGAGGGGTTCAAACACTATGTATATGCAGAACTGTACCACATGCTCATCAGTTGCAAATTTACTGAAAATTTAAACAAATATAACAATGGTTACCAAGATTTTTTTTTAGTTTAGAAAAAGTGTTTCTTAAAATAATTGATGAATATTTGATAAATTCTTAAATGTATGGAAGTACCAATATGAAATTTAAATACAATAATTTCTACCTTTTCAAAAGGAAATACTCATGATGCAGAATAGCTTCACTGTCAACATCTTCCACTAATATCCAGAAGGCCTGAAATGTTAAAGAAGTTAAATTTATTTATTAACTAAATATAGCTATATGTAATTCAAATGTTAAAATTATTTTTTATATTTCATGTAAGATATTCTAATTGAAACATTTTATTCTAATTCTATAAAAACCTCTGAATGGCCATGCAATTTTTCTTCCCATTGGAAATCTGGAGTAATGGTCAGTTCAACTTTTAATGTAGATCGTGTGATGGGCTGAATATGTACTGACAGTTCCAAACGAGGGAACTGGCGAATATACTTGTGGATAGGCTAAATAAAAAAAAGTAAACAAAAATCAAAGAATAATAAATTCATATTTGTTAAACAAGTCATTGAACAATCTAAACAAATTGGTTTCTAAAAAAAAGTGTAGAATTAGAAGTTTACTTTTCCCATTTTAGGCAATCTAAGGAGTTCTCCAATTTCATTGTGATTAAGATCGTACAGGCGTTCAAAAGGAAAATTTTTTCTTCATCTTCTTGATGACTTCGGATCAGTGGATCCTTCTAAATTGTCTTAAAGATGTCCATGACAAGCCACCTGTAAAGGTATGAGGTGGAAACACATTGATATATGTTATAGAATGACATATTTTATATTCCATATTAGAAAAAGCAAAACAACTGATTCTTTTAGAAATCTTTAAATAATTTGATGAACGCTGACAGAATCAAAATCTTACATTCGTCTTGTCCACCATTTTTACATGAATGCGCAGAGCTTTATCTACCAGATGAGCCCATCCATGAGCAAACAAATTTCAAAGATAGCCCTCATCAAAGTGACAGCCGACTGTGTAATGTTACATCATGTCCACCATTAAAGCAAATCCTTCTAACTTCAGTTGAGAAATGTAAGCTTGAAGTAAAACATTAACCTGAAATACAGATGTGTTACAAGAATATTAAATAATACTATTTCCATTATTCTTATAAAGAAATATAAATACAATAGTGATCTTTTTTTTTCTCTTCAAAAATAATTTTACAAGAAGGTAATTCATTTAATACCTTTTGATCTTATTCTAGACCCATAATTACTGGGAAAATGCTGATGCAAAGGAAACACATAACCAGCTCTTAGTTTACTTCCACTGTCAGTCACACATTTTATATTAATTTGTATTCATAGCTTTCCACCTAGATATTTAATTATAATTTACTAAAAGAAAATAAAAAAACTTACTTTTGCACTGAGCTCCTCTATACTTTCTTTGATTGGTATGGGAACTCTCTCCAATAACTTCATCAACTCAAGCTTTTCTTCCTGATTATAGAAATCCAGGAATTTAATACAATCAGCTTAGTAAAGACTAAAACTACAAAATTTATCTTGAGATATACTAAATGGGCAGTTTTTTTTAAAAGTTTAAGGGCTATTTCAAGGTCACTGCTTAAGTATTGCAACATATTTTGATAAAAGCACTCACCTCTCTAACAACAATGTATTTGAATTCAGACGAGAGAGAAAAAACTCTGAATAGCTCTATTTCACTAAGTGTGGGTTTCAACAACTGGTTATATGTAGCCATACTTTCATTTGTTATATAATAGTGGCTAGCTATCCGGCCAAGTTCAGTCATCTAAAGGTTTTGAGTTGTAATACATACTAATTATATTGATAACATTGTTATAAACACAAAATTGGAAAAATAAATAACAGTAATGAGTTTAAAGTAAAATACTATAAAGTGGTTTTCAGTCTTTTAACCTGTAAATTTCCAGTTTTTCTGTCATATTTCAGCAATCCATTTTTATCAAGAATACAAGCAGCAGTGTGCACAAGATCCTTTCGTCTTTGCTGCAGCAAAGGGTCATCTTTTAGTGTATCATGTGAAACACCATACAATGTTGGATTACGAAGCATTCGAATATACAAGTAAGTGTAGCCTGAAAAAAAAGTTATCGAAATATTTTGACAAATAAATCAGATAAAATAATTCTTAGTATATTTTTAATAGAAATTATAAATGATTTTATTTTGTGGGCAAAGTTCCATAACTTTTAACTAAGAGTAAATTTTTTAAATAATAGTAACTAACCCAACCAATCAACAGCTTCTTTAATATTATGTATGGAGCCCAAGACAACTTCAGCATTCAGATTGTCTGCCAATTTACTGATGAACTGACTTTCTATAGGTAACTGCAATGTATTAAGTTAATCTTCAATAAAGTTAAAATTAATATTTTATAAGAATTTTATTTTTAAATTTTGATAATAATATATAAATAAATAGAAAGCGTATTAATATTTCCTTACCTGCTGGTTCATCAATGATAAGTAATACTGGAGCTCACTGTGATTGGTAATCATTATACCTTCTCCTTTAGTATCATACTGGGGACGACCTGCTCTACCAAGCATCTGTGGATATTTGTAAGTAAAGTATGTTTAAAAAATATTTTCCTAAAAATTAAGGGTTAAAAAATAAAATCCCAAAAATATTTGTATCACAGCATAAGGATATTTATTAGTTATATAGAAAAAGTCATAGATCTGAATCTTAATTATAAAAATAAATAATAAAAATATATATATGTATTTTACCTGTAATACATCTAATGCACTTAATTCAACCCAACGCCCCTTCTCTGGACTATATATTTGAGTGCCTTTGATGATAACAGTATGTGCTGGTAAATTGACACCCCAAGCCAAAGTGGAAGTAGATATAAGAACTTGAATGTGCCTGTCACTGAACAAATCTTCCACCAGCTTACGATCAACTCTGAAATAGAATTTTTCATGCCCTGATTTCTTATGACACAATATTATTAGCTTAAACGATAGACGATTTACTTTCATTGGTTTAATTAGAAAGTCTTGAGAATGACTTACTTGTTCATTCCAGCATGGTGAATAGCAAAACCATATGGCAGTAAATCTTTAAGCTCTGTGCTCTATCGATAGTTACAGAAAAAAAGAGAAATATTCATATAAAATTAACAAAACAGTATTTGAATATTATTTACTATTATTAGCCATAACAAATAGTACTTTAAAAAAAGAATGAATTAATTTAACATACCTTTTCTGAAAAGTTTTAAAATTCTTAGCCATTAAATGTTTTTTCTATATGAGTTATTACATTGTATGTGTGACTTAATCTATTTACCTTGACTTGATCAGCTTCTTGTCTTAACACAACAGTAGAGGCTGACCCTTCTTTCATAAAAAGACCTAAAGTATCTTTCTCTAAACACATATCCCTAATAGTTCTTGCAGTTTTTCCAGTTTCTTTTCTTGAATGTACAAATACCAGCACCTAGTAATGTTGAAATCATTTTACAATACTCAATAAATTCTCTGAATCTTATATTTTAATTTTACTGCTAATAAATACATCAAGTTAAAAACCTGTTTTAATTGGGAATTTAATTTGTTAAATTAGTGAAATAACTTAAAGATTAAAAAAAAAGTCCTATACTATACCTGATTTTTGCCTGCATGTTCTATCACTTTTTCATAAACAATATCATTCATAAGCTGAAAACGCTTGATAGCTTTTTTCTCAGTGATCCCAATAAACTGCTGCTCAAGTGGAACAGGACGAAAGCTATTGTCAAAAAAGAACAGTCCTTCTTTTGGATCAACACGTAAAAATGAAGCGACATCCTCATAATTTGGCAGAGTTGCACTGAGACCAACTAATCTGATATCTTCTTGAGTTGTTTCAATTGTACGAATAGTTCTGATGAAAGTAAACATATTGTGAAATGATAGTTTAATGAGGGTCCATTAATTTAAAAAATCATATAAAAAATAAAATACACGGGACTAGATAATTGTAACAATAATTTCAACCACTGTTAATTAAAAGATATGCTTTGGCTTACCTTGCAACAAGGGATTCTAAAACAGGACCTCTATCATCATGAAGAAGATGAATTTCATCCTATTTAATCAGAAATTGAATGAAATCTAAGAGCTGAATAAAGATTAATCGTAAGAATTTAAACATTTTAGAAAAAAAAAACATACAAATATGACCAGCTTGACAAACTGAGTGTATGTTTTTTCTCCTCCTTTACGGGTGATTATGTCCCACTTTTCTGGCGTACATACAATGACTTGTGTGGCAGCAATCTGTTCTCTGGTTAATTGATGGTCCCCTGTTAATTCCTGAACTTTCAGATTGTAAGATGACAGACGCTAAAAGTATTAAAAAAGAAGAAAATATATTAAAATAAAAACAATTAATACATGTTTTTAATTAATTAATGATATTATATTATATCATTATAATTATTATTTATTATAATTAAAAATATATAAAATTCTACATTAATTACATAATTTGAAAACACATTTTGCCTGTCTGTTGTCTGTAATGCATACAAAAAAATAAGTTGAGCTAGAAATAGAAGTTGGTGCGTAAATCATAAAGACAGATTTGAGATGTATGATAAAGAAAAACAATCAATATGAAAGTAATTGGTTCATGTAATGCCCCTGATAATATTATTTTAGAGTAGTGATACGACTATTATTTTACTTCCCATTCCTTTTTTGAAAGTATTTTTACATAAATTGTATACTCTCAAGATAACTTTAAAGTCATAAAAAGTAAAGTTCCCGTAAGACCCTAAGGGCTCATCGGGGCAGATGAAGTGTAAAATTCATCTATTTCAGTAAGCTCCATATAAAAGGATTGTGTGGTTAGTATAATGCCCAACCGCATTTATTCCCCCAACCTAATGTCAGGTACCCATTTAAAGCTGGGTGGACTCACTGAGGTTCAAACCCAGGACCCCTCTGGTTGACAGTCGAGCGCTCTACACCAAACGACCACCCGTCCCCTTTTTAAGTCATAGCCGCCATGAAAACTTTTAGGTCCACATGCAGAACCAATTTCATTGAAAGCAATAAGTATCATAATGTTGTTTTTTAACCAACTAGTAACTGAAGGGAAAAACTAGACATACCATGCAATTTATTAGGGGTTCTTGGCTTGAAAAATCAGGTGGTGTCACAAATGCACCAATAACTTTTAAACTAATATAGATACTGCCTTTAAAGTTAACATCTCACTATGTTTGTAAGTTTAGAAATGTTAATAGAAACGGATTGTAAACCATTTACAAGTAAAAACATTCTAACAGTTAAGGCATACCCTTATGTTCAAAGGATGGGGGGGGGGGGGGGGCAGAACATAAGTGATACTATATCTGTAAATTTTGCAATTCTTATTTAAATAATAACTCTGCCGAATATCTACCAGATATTATTGTTTTATAATATTGTTTAATTCCTTCGTTGTAAAATGTTATTCATTTAGCAGTAAATGGAGAAGAATTAGTAAACCATGTTTGGTTTTAAAACCACACAGATAAGGCTAACCAGAGTACTATGCATGCATAGTAACTTTTACGACTAGCATGATTTGGACAGAGAAATTCCTAACTTAGTGGGTCTGGTTTCTGCCCTACTGCTATTACATTATGGAATAGTTACAACAATTACCTGGATATTCAAACAGACATAAGCACCTTCCCACTAAAAAAAAAAACTGTCAAGAAATGAATGAAAAATCAGGTGATTTGAAGGCCTTTACATGAAAATATAGGTTTTTCTTCATTCTATTAGAATCTAATAAAATAATAGCAATTTGGGTTCTGCGTTAAATCGAAAGTAAAGAATTAATACAACAGCATTCCAGTTTAAAATACAATCATGAAAAAATCGGATCAAGCCTAAGGGGATATAACTCTACGCAAAGGTTTTGCAGGGTACAGCTAGTAAGGTATTAATATCTATCCCAAAAGAAAAATGTCAAAAATCAGTATCAGTAGTTTGGGCAGTTTACCAATTGCTGTAAAAACTCTGCATCCATAAAGAGAGGATTAAATGACAATAAATGAATTCAAAGAACAGTGTACAATTCAAAGGCATCTTACAGCTGATTCGGTAAAATTTATAGAGCCTCCTTTTGTGGTAACTAAGATTGTTTTATAACGCTATAAATAAATTCACTATTAAAATTTGTTGATGTCTTAATCCTAGCAGCTATGTACGTCATATCACCCTGTCTCTGGGATACCCTTTATATCTCGTAATTGAACAGTCATGAAAGATAATGCTTTCAGTCTTCAGAAATTAAACACCTCAAAAAAAAAAAAAGAATAGTGCAGAGATATGACATACCTCTGTAAAATTGCCAACCATTTCCTGGGCAAGAGACTTCATTGGTGCAATGTAAATAATTTTAAAGTCATCAGCATTGATAGTTCCATCAGCATTCACATGTTTCCCAATTTCTCTCATTATTGTCAGCAAAGCTACATTTGTTTTACCTGCACCCTATTTATAAAAAAAAAGTAACAGATTTAATAAAAAAAAAAATGTTACATGATATTAGTAGCTAATAATATAGTTGGCATGCAAAAGAAAGGGAAAAGTGTTTTACATGAAAAATTAAGTGATAGGTTATTAATATTTGTCCTTATGTTAGTATTATCACCCAGAACATATGTCTATGCTTTGAAACATTACAGACGGCTTGCTAAATTAAATTTTTTTTTTTAACTTACTGTAGGGGCGCATAGTAAAAGGTTCTGATCACTTTCAATAGCAGCATGGAATAATCTACTCTGAATGCGGTTTAAACTTTTAAAACCTTCAAAAGCAGCTTGAGCAAATTTAGGAAGTCTGTCTATTGATACCAATGTCTGGAATGAAAGTTATGAAATGAAATGTTAAGTCAAGTAAATGAGATATAAAAGAAAATAAATACATTTCAAAAGTTACAATAAAAAAATTCAACAGTATACAATTGTATTAATTACTTCACCTCTTCATTATCAAATGGTTTTGGTTTCAAGGCTGGAACATGTACTTCTTCATATCCTGTCATAAAATTGAATATTTAAAAAACAATATTAGTTTAACTTTTATGTAGGCCTAAACGCTAATCTATATGGCAATACTGACATACAGTACATAAATGCAACAATGATTATTTTTATGGCACTCTGAAGAAAAGTAGCAGACATAATGTAATCCTTCATTTAGTGTGGTTTAAAAAAATTTAAATGCAGATTTCCATTTAGCTTAAACGTACAAACATATACATTTACAGTAAGACCCTGCTTAACGCTGCTTCGATTTAATGCTCTTTTATTTGAATTGTGGGATTCCTCAAAATCGCACACACAGGGTTAGGCTTCCCAATATCCAAAGCAGCTTATCTGTGTTTTCCTTTCCTGCACTGTTATATGAACTTTTTTTTATCGTTTCAAACATTTGTTGACGCTATTGTAGGCAATGTATAAATTTATAGTGACAAATATTATAATTTTTAGTTCTTATCATGGGTGATAATAAAAACACGAAATAGTGGAATTAGCGAAACAAACCGCTTTAGATAAGTAGTAATTATGAAGGAGCAAAAAGAACTTTCTACAGCATTTCTAAAAACCAGTTTAACCACTATAACTAATATTATAGACCAATTTATTGAAAATGACCCAAATTTTGACAGAAGTTCAAAGGCAAGTCAGGGTGTTATGGATGCCTTATCCACTAACCAACAATGTCTTATAGAGCGCAAAAGGAAAATGCAGAAAACTGAAAATACAGAAGAGACTGAATGGTCTGAAATGCTAACATACTGACTTAGAATTTTATTTATTTTTATATTATGTTCGTTTATTATGTTACTATATTTGTAAGAAATACATTCTTGTTTTATTGTTATAAAAAATCATACAAATTCAATGGTAAAATACCTGACCAATTTTCTACCTTTCCCCTAACCCCATTATTTACATGATGAGATAACCTTGTTCAACGCTGTTAAACCATATTTCGCTCTACTTTGATGGAACATTTACCTGGCGTATATGGGGGGGGGGGGGGTGTCTTACTGTATATCTTTTTGTGAAGGTCATTGCACTAGCAAAGGTCAGTCACATATATCCATGTTCTTAAATTAGCAACAGTAATTTTTTTTTAATTTAACTAGCCTAAATGCTTTACATTTAATGCCAGTAATTCGTGAGAATATATTGATTCATTAACTATTAACTAATTCTGTAAAACTTTTTAAGCATTCACCTTTTCTCTGCTTTCTGTAAGACCCATCAGGCAGCTGACATCTTTTATTAGCCATGAGGTGACTACCTTGATTAAACACCAAATCTTCCAGATACAAAGTTTGGACAGGCCCAACCTCCTATTAACAACAATAATAAAAAATTACATTAAAAAATGACTGGAAATATAACTTAACATCCTATGTTAATTATCATGTGAGACAAACAAGTTTATGTAAACTATAAATTATGTCAGGACCATCAGACATTTAAAATGTGTTAAAAAAAACCCACTGAGTTTGAGACTGCATTACAACTTTTGTATCTATTCAAAATACTATCATTACTTTTCTAAAATATTTCTTAAAAGAAAAAGGTAAAATTTTTCTAACACTACATTAAAAAGTAAAACTTTACAAACCTCTTCTTCATCAACATCCATGGCTTCAATGTCAATGGCAACAGGAGACTGTCTGGCTTGTTTGTCTTCTTGCTCTTTCTTCACTGACAATATCATCTTGATCAGTGGCCTTAAGAGCATTTTTATTACCAGATAGGTCAGGGTCACTGGACATTTTTTATGTTCAATTTACTTCTTTCAGATGCTGTTTGTGCTTGTGCCAAGAGGATGTGCAATTTATAAAACTGGAAAGAAAAAAAACAACATGGGATCAAATATAATGTTGACAAATAATCAACAAGTGTATAGTATAAATAATATAATGAATACAGGGAATGTCGCTGTAACGGAATTGACGGGATTCAAAATTCGCTCAGGAAAATTTGTTACACTTGAATCAGTGGTGATCGACTCATTTATATTTTCTAACAAGAATTTCCGTGGATATAGTTCATTTGGGAATCAATGCAAAATTATGTTTGTCATTTACCACTTTTTCCAAAGATATTTAGCTAAAAATATGTTAAATATTCTCTCTATTTCTCATTAGTTAAGCTAGTAATTTAGATTAGCAAAATTTACCGCTAACTGTCATTGAACTAAATTATAAATTTATTTTATTAACAGTTATTCAACATGACTTACTTCACTTAATTTATAAGAAACCCACTTCACTATCTTACTCATATTGTCTGATTTATTAAACGAAATAATTTTAAAAATATATTTATATATTTATTTACTTTTATTAAATTTTATTATAATTAGAAAAAAGCATAGTTCAATTTCACAAAAAGGTCAAATAAATAACTCATTTATTCTTCCATTCCTGTATTATTAATTAAATACAGGTACCGGTAGTTTATTAACGTCTTGGCAAAATGCAGTCTTCTGTCCAATAAGTCCCTATCACAAACTATAAGATCGCCATTTTCTAAAAATTAGGCTCCCACTATCAAGCCCCTACCGAAAACAATAAGATTGTTTTTTTACTAAAACTATCAAGTTACTTTCACATACCAAAACCATTATGTCTTTCTCATATCTCCCAATAAGCTATACTTTTAACTGTATGGCTTCTTTCTCATTAGCGCATTTCCCCACACACCAACACAGATGTAACACTGGTTTATTGATTTTTTTAATCCCACGAATGTGTAATGTTCCCTACATTCATGTGTTTGTCTCGTGACGTCTTAACCTCTTCCTCTCCCCTTCCCGACCTGCTAAAACTCTCATCCTCTCATCCAAGTTCAAGTTGACTTGGTTTTAGAAATTTGCAGAATTAAATTTTTTTTTTTGGTAGGGGATAAAATTAAATATCTGCAAAACGGCTATTTTTTTCGAAATACAGAAAACACAAAATTCGTTACAACGACACTTTTTAACACATGTTATATAAGCGAAGGGGAAGGGACAAAAAAAATCCCCTTACTGAATAATTCATTACACTGATTTTCTTTATAACGACATTTCACTGTATCACTTTTTAAAAACTCAGTGACCAATAGATATGAATTTAGATAGCACCTAAATAGATCTAAAGACTACTACAATAATATTATTTTCACTAAAGAATAAGAAATATTAACGTATGAAGAAAATAATTTAATTCAGTGCTATAAAAAAAGATACAAACATGAAACCTACTCATCTGCCGTTTTGTCGCAAAACCTTAATAAATTCAAAGTGTGAAACATCGAGTAACATGACAAGCTTGGTTTCAGCTTCTCTATCATCACCAGCAGTCTGAGAAAAATATAAAAAAATTGATAAAGCAAACTTTTTAATTAACAGTTAGTTCTCATGTTTTTAAAAAAATTAAATTAATTTTTGTAATGAATTTCACACCTTAAGTATTTCCAAAACTTCATTGGCTTTGCTTTGTGCCATATTGGGGTCATCAGGATAAAATTTACTAATCTTGCGTTGTATCCAAAAAGCATCAATTTCACGTGGTTGTAAACCTCTGTCTTTTTTATTTTTGCCTTCTTCTGACAACTTTTTTTATTGAGAAAAAATGGTTATAATTTTGTTCCTTATAAATACAGCGAAAAATTTTAAATATAAAAAAAGTTAGATTAAAATATTTTAAAAAACATATAAAAGTGTCATTAATTACATTAGCATGTAATGTAGCATCAAAGGCTGCTTCCTCTCCTTCATTATCTTCATCACCTTCACCATCTTCTTGTACTTCACCATAACCATCAGCAGCATCCTAATAAAAAAATGTAAATGTGTTTTGTATAGTTTTAAATGGACAATGTTTCAGAAATGTTTTAGGCTTACTAATACATAGGAGAAAAAAAGCACAAATATTTTTTAGCCGATGTGTTTTATCAGTCAAAAAAGCCTTCTAAAGCAAATGTCATGGGGAATAGATTAAATTGAAGAAAGTAACCTAAATGTCACAAAATAACCTGTTCAAAACATTTTGGTCAAACTGTTTTCCTTGTTTGGCTACTTTTTCAACATACATTTCCATGATTTAAAGTTAAAAGCATAATATTTATAACATAAAACCTAAATACAGTAGTTTTCCTTGTTTTGCTTCATCCGCTAATCAATCCCATAATTTAAAATTAAAAACATAATATTAAATGTTGACTTCATTATATATCATGCTAAACCTGTTTAATACTTACACTTGTAAGTTCTTATAGTGTGAAATCGAACATAATAAAAAGTATTGAAGAAATGCAATCTTTGAATAAGACACAAAAAAAAAAAAAAATAAAAACCATTTTTTTCATTAAATATACCTGAAACTAACAAACCTAATATTTATTTTTATATCTCACTAAGTTGACATTCACATAAAAATATTAAAACTAATTGATTCATTGGATATTAATAGTTGTTCTACAAACTATTGTGATTTTTAATTCTTGAAAGATAATGAGAGTTATGAAAGTAATAGATAACATATAATAAAAAAATCCAATTAATTGTTAATTAATTCTCATGAATTGCGCTGTCAAAACATTCTCAAAAAGTAATTTCAAACACCCCCACCCCCTGATTCATACTTTAAAATGTCCAAATATTTTTAAGCCATGTGAGTTTAAATAAGCATAAATAAGTTTTTTCCCATTAGAATCTAAAGATAATATTTTTAGGAAGTATGGTTAGGGGTTTTGTATATATGATTAACATCAGTTTTAAAAGGTAGTTATCAGTTTACAAACAAATATATAAATCCAAATCCCTTTGTAAAAACCATATTTTTTTCAAAAGTGTTTCCAGCCTATTCAAATCCAGCATGTCCAATCAAGAAAAATGTACAATTAATTGGGAATTTCAATAGTTTTATTATTTTGAACTTTGACTATTCTTTAACATATAATAAGCAAGAAATATGATCAACAGTTAAAGAATCAATACCTCATTATCAGATTCCTCAAATTGTACATTAACACCATAAGTTTCATCAAAGTCAATTGTTTCACCTAAAAAATGGATGTTTTTAAAAATGTTGATGTCTTATTTAGAATAATCAAAAACTATTATTTGTTAGATATTTTTATGACAAAGAAAACAACAAAATAAAAATACTTGTTTGAACTTTTCTTCTTGACTCCAATCAGTTATTTTTTTTCCTAAATTGACAAGTAATGCAAATCTCTCATCAGCTAGTTCACCAAGAAGATTTTCAACTTCTTTCTTTTTCTCCTCTTTCATCCTATCATTCTTAAGTACAATTAAAACTTCATCTGCAGCACCACAAGTACATCCCTGGGCTGTAAATATAATATTTTATAATTTATTATGGAGAAGACTGAAATGTTACCATATGATAGAAAGAATATTTTTTTTAAATGCAATAGTATATATCAACCTGATCTCCAAGTGCAGCCTGAATGAAGTTTAACAAAACTTCATAAGTCTGTCGAGTCTCTGTTGTTTTAGGCCTGTATAATATTCCCACCATTTCATCTATTCCTTCAGAGAGCAAAGTCGTTCCTTTCATTTTAACCATATCATGTTGTGCTTCATCCCTTTTCTTCGTGAAATATTTCAAATTTGTTTTTATTTTATTTTTAACAATATTTTTTATTTATTATAAACAACATTTCACAAATTTCAGTACAGTACAAAATAAAACTTTCACATATTAAATTTGCTACTTCATTTTTCTTTCTTCCATCATAGGTGGCTTGCTTTTAAGTGCTTTATCTCCCATTTTAGTTCCATCAGTTTCCCAACAAGGGACATAACCTCTCCTGTAGCTTCATCTCTAGCTCTTCTATCAATTAATGTTCTGTCTACACTCAGGACGAGATTGGAATTCTAGAAAAAAATCAAATAATTCACAAATATCACTCATTTTAATATTTATTATTAAATATCAATTATATAAATTATTGATTGCCAAGAATAACATTTCTCATATTGAAGGAATACATCTCATCAAGTTAAGTTTTTCTCCTCTACATTTAAAACCAAATGAAAAAAACTTTTGTAGAAAGTTCAGCATTTTGTATTGACAAACTTCTTTTAGTTACTTTTCAAAGTTGTTAAGAAAGACAAAGGGGTGGTGACCTTTAGAAAAAAGATCAAAAAGAATACAAAGACATTGTTTTATAAAAAAAACTCCCATTAGGCATTATAAAATAATTAACACCCATAGCCTGGCAAAAGCATCCTTATTCTTTGAAAGAAATTTTTATTTATATGTTTATCCTTTTCGGGGGGGGGGGATTGACATTTGTATTGGATTTACAAAACACTAATATTCTGCATGACACAGGTGGAAAGCACTACAATGTCATCCAAATCTGTTTTAAACCCAAGCACAATTACAGTCATTAATGAATACCATTGTTAAAGAGAGTAATAGTGATTCTATTTTAAGATATTAGTATGTTGTTTTTTTTCTTAATGGTCAAATTTTTTAATTGCATATTTTTTGCTCTTGGTCTGCCAACGTTTAAGACTGCAACTGTCAATGATTATGACATGTTAACTAGTGATCACAAACCAGGATTCCGATTTTCAAAATTACAGGAATTGTATTTTAGGAAAACCAGGATTTTTAATATTTTCTTTAAAAATTTACTGATTGGGACAAACCAGTTCCATCTCAAGAGCACTAAAGACTAAATCTTGACAAGCAAAACCACTGAAAGAGTTCATAGAAACAGTTTGTCAGAGTGTCTGAGAGATTTGAGGGGTGAAATTCTTGCTAGCTTTTTATGAGGAATCCAACTTTTCCAAAAGCCATGAATTGTTTAGATACACAAGTGTGTTAAATAGGAAAAAAATGTTTTTGTAGTAATGTTTTCCTTCAAGACTGATAAAAGAAATAAAGGATCG
Source organism: Bulinus truncatus (assembly GCA_021962125.1). Taxonomy (NCBI): domain Eukaryota; kingdom Metazoa; phylum Mollusca; class Gastropoda; family Planorbidae; genus Bulinus; species Bulinus truncatus. The sequence continues at coordinate 7,890,411 of JAGDYQ010000007.1, forward strand.
ATAAAAAGATTAATCCAATTAGGAAAAGCTAATGAAACTATTAGAAACTAAAATTTCTTGAAGGCTATGGTGAATCAAACAATATACTTAAACATTGGGAGGTACAACTTAAGGCGCTCAAAGTCATTTAAAGGCAACATGTACCACTATCTTGAACGATCACAGTTTTTGGCATTTCAAAAGCACTGAGATCCTGGCATTTTGTTCTCAAACTTCTGCCAGTACAGAAGATATATCACCAAAAAAATATCAATATACAGATTTTTCTTAAAGTACAAACATCTTAGTAGAAACAGTATCTCTTGTGACAGTTTAGATGGTTTTATATCGTGATTTTTTCCCATTCATTCTAATTACTAAATCAGAATCATGAAACAATGTTTTTATATCTACAAATAAAATTAAACTTATGGTTATAAAACAAAGTGAGTATGTTAACCTACTTTTCATTACGGGTGCAGATTTTTGACATATCATGATATGGCCCGAACTACGGATGCGGATTTTGACATTTCTTCAGCGATAGATTTTCTATAGCTTAAGTTTCATGTGTCGCATTGTAACCGATATATTATTGTAGAGAAATCATTCCTTACACATATTCATTAAGGGTTTTTCGTCCTTTTCTACACAGTTCTTTATTACGATTTTAGTGGGAAGGGGTAAAAATGACACGCTTTCTCCGATCGAAAAGTTGGCCGAAATGGCCGCTTTGAAGTCTGGTTTAAGCCGCCATTCTAGCGTAAGATTACACACGTGTGGTATCAATATTAAGGTCAGCCTTTCGTCTATTCGAACATCCAGGTCATTTGAGTGACTTTTCCATTGACAATAACAGGGAGGCAGAAACCAGACCCCCATGGCCGTTTCTTTGTCCATTCCACGCTGATCGTAAAAATTGCATAACAGTTCCACTGCGCAGTATGTTAACATGAACACCTTACACTTGTACTCTAATTAAATCAGACAACACAACTCCTTGTATTGTAAAAGAATTAACTGAACTTTTAATGCATGATATATACAGATGAGAATATGATAATCCAATATAAACACTAAAGATGAATCAATAAAACATGTATAATTCTATACTTCATCACACCGATAAATACTAAGATAATATTCTGAGAACATGTGTAAACACAGTAGCCTATAACCTATAATACATTTACGATCTATAACTATTATAACTCTCACTACCTGTCCATTAATCCTAGTATCTACTTTCCTGGATCTCTAGTCTCTCTTTTGTTTGTGCTCCGTCTTTAACAACCGTGGTAACTTCCCTATTTAGGATTCTCTTTCGCATATTGCATCACTGGGGTTTGTATTGATTGCATCATTGGGGCATTTATCACTGCATGTACATTCTGCAAAGCACTTACAAGGGATAGGACAAGTGTATTTGCTTCAAAACCAAACACATTTTACAGTAATTTAACATTTACGTTTAAAAATGATTTTTATTTACAGCAATATTATGAAATGATTATAATTAAATTATTTCTAGTAGATTTACGATATGGTTATTTTCTATAAACATTGGAAGATTTATGACATCACTAAAATCCCCCCTAGGGTGATGGCGGACAGACAGACAAACGGGACAATAGATCATTTTTTTTTTTGAAAAATGTCTAAGTTCCTAAGCCCAGAGCTTAGTGAAATCTAGACAGATGAAGTGTAGATTCATCTGTTTCTAAAACCTCTGCATATAAAGGGATTGTGAAGTTGCTTTAACGCCCAGCCGCCTTTAATTCTAAACTTAAGCCAGGTACCCATTTAAAGCTGGATACGACTTTGAAACACAATCACCTGGGAAAATTCCCATGGTTCTCATGATTGAACCCAGGACTCTCAAGTTGGAAGTTGGTATCTACACTATGCCATCAGGCCCACATGACAAGTAAAATAACAAATAATGGTTTCTTTTAGTCTCAAATCTGGCAGAAACTTCTTTCAAAAAATGGAATCAGTTTGAAAACTTTCACTATTTAAAAATACACTACAATAAAAAGGACCAGTATTGTGAGATCCCATTAACTCCCTGGGAGCTAGATATTACAGGTTAACAGGATAGGATTTATTTTTTTATTTAACCTTTTCATTTCTGGATGCGGATTTTTGACAACAATCGCGATCAGGCCCGAACTAGGATGTGGATTTTTGACAACATTTCACTTCAGCGATAGATTTCTATACCTTATGTTTAATGTATCGCGTTGTAACCTATATATTCTTGTAGAGTCATTTCTACACAAATTCATTAATGGTTTTACATCATTTTCTAGACAGTTTTTTTCTTTATTACGTTTTTAGTGGGAAGGTAAAAATGACAGCTTTCTCCGATCGAAAAGTCGGCGAAATGGCCGCTTTGATGTCGGTTTAAGTATTCTAAACGTAGATTACACATATGTGGTATCAATGTAAAGGTCAGCCTTCCTCTATTTGAATATCTAGGTCATTTGCGTTAACTTTTCCATTATGCAATAACAGGGGCAGAAACCAGACCCCCTGTGTGAGGAATTTCTTTGCCGAGCTCGCTGGTGGTAAAAATATATTTGGAGTTTGCTTGCGCATACTATTGTTAGCCTTAGACACAGAACACAGCGTGTTGCTTCAAAATCAAACACATTTTACAAATTATTTAACATTTACATTTAAAAATGATTTTTTACAATAAACAATATAAAAACTGATTATAATGAATTATTTCTAGTAGATTTAAACGATGTTAGTTATTTTCAATAAACATCGCAGATTTATGACATCACTAAAATCCCCCTCCTCCGAGATGAGGCCATAGGCGTGTTTACCATCTTAAAATTACTATTACAATTTCTTTATATTAACTTGCTATAGACTTAAAATACATTAAAGAGAATATATGAAATCTAAAATCATCACTTCCAATTGCAGTTTGTTTGTTTGTTTTGTGAATGTGCTATATTTCTGTTATTAATGGATGCGTGTTTTTGTGAGACTTAGTCTTAGTATTTCAATATGGATTACATTAATTATGATGACGTTATAAGAACATGTGAGTAGCTACATTTTCCATTTTAAAACATTGTTTGTGTCCCTATTATGTTTATACTTAGTACTTAATCTTGCGTTGTATCCAAAAGCATCAATTTCAGGTTGTAAACCTCTGTCTTTTTATTTTGCCTTCTTCTGACAACTTTTTTTATTGAGGAAAAATGGTTGTATAATTTTATTACTTATGAAGCATGCAATTGAAAAAATTTTAAATATAAAAAAAGTTAGATTAAAATATTTTAAAAAACATATTAAAGTGTTATTAATTACATTAGCATGTAATGTAGCATCAAAGGCTGCTTCCTCTCCTGTATTATTAAAGCCTTCACCAGTTCTTGTACTTCACCATAACCATCAGCAGCATCCTAATAAAAAAATGTAAAAAAAAATGTATAGTTGTAAATGGACAATGTTAATGCCAAGGATACTAATACATAGGAGAGAAAAAAAGCACAAATATTTTTAGCCAATGTGTTTTATCAGTCAAAAAGCCTTCTAAAGCAAATGTCATGGGAAATAGATTAAATTGAAGAAAGTAACCTAAATGTCACAAAATAACCTGTACAAAACATTTTTGGTCAAACTGTTTTCCTTGTTTGGCTACTTTTTCAACATACATTTCCATGATTTAAAGTTAAAAAGCATAATGTTTATAACATAAACCGTAAATACAGTAGTTTTCCTTGTTTTGCTCCATCATCGCAATCAATCCCATAATTTAAAATTAAAAACATAATATTAAATGTTGACTTCATTATATATCACGCTAAACCTGTTTAATACTTACACTTATAAGTTCTTATAGTGACGAAATTGAACATAATAAAAAGTATTGAAGAAATGCAATCTTTGAATAAGACACAAAAACAATAAAAAAAATAAAAACCATTTTTTTCATTAAATATTCCTGAAACTAACAGGAATGTCAACTTACTAAGTTGACATTCACATAAAAATATTAAAACTAATTGACTCATTGGATATTAATAGTTGTTCTACAAACTATTGTGATTTTTAATTCTTGACAGATAATGAGAGTTGTGAAACTAAAGTTATGAAAGTAGTAGATAACATATAATAAAAAAATCCAATTAATTGTTAATTAATTCTCATGAATTGCGCCATCAAAACATTCTCAAAAAGCAATTTCAAACACCCCCCCTGATTCATACTTTAAAATGTCCAAATATTTTTAAGCCATGTGAGTTTAAATAAGCATAAATAAGTTTTTTTCCCCATTAGTCTAAAAATAATATTTTTAGGAAGTATGGTTAGGGGTTTTGTATACATGATTAACATCAGTTTTAAAAGGTAGTTATCAGTTTACAAACAAATATATAAATCAAACTCCCTTTATATTAAACCATATTTTTTTCAAAAGTGTTTCCAGCCTATTCAAATCCAGCATGTCCAATCAAGAAAAATGTACAATTAATAGGGAATTTCAATAGTTTTATTTTGAACTTTGACTATTCTTTAACATACAATAAGCAAGAATATGATCAACAGTTAAAGAATTAATACCTCATTATCAGATTCCTCAAATTGTACATTAACACCATAAGTTTCATCAAAGTCAATTGTTTCACCTAAAAAATGTATGTTTTAAAAAATGTTAATGTCTTATTCAGAATAATCAAAAACTATTATTTGTAAGATATTTTTAATGACAAAGAAAACAACAAAATAAAAATACTTGTTTGAACTTTTTCTTCTTGACTCCAATCAGTTATTTTTTTCCCTAAATTGACAAGTAATGCAAATCTCTCATCAGCTAGTTCACCAAGAAGATTTTCAACTTCTTTCTTTTTCTCCTTATCTTTCATCCTATCATTCTTGAGTACAATTAAAACTTCATCTGCAGCACCACAAAGTACATCCCTGGGCTGTAAGTATAATATTGTATAATTTATTATGGAGAAGACTGAAATGTTACCATATGATAGAAAGAATATTTTTTTAAAAAATGCAATAGTAATATATCAACCTGATCTCCAAGTGCAGCCTGGATGAAGTTTAACAAAACTTCATAAGTCTGTCGAGTCTCTGTTGTTTTAGGTCTGTATAATATTCCCACCATTTCATCTATTCCTTCAGAGAGCAAAGTCGTTCCTTTCATTTTAACCATATCATGTTGTGCTTCATCCCTCTTTCTTCGTCTGAAATATATTTCAAATTTGTTTTTATTTTATTTTGGCCTACAGTAATTTCATTTTGTTATTATAAACAACATTTCACAAATTTCAGTACAGTACAAAAATAAAACTTTCACATATTAAATTTGCTCACTTCATTTTTCTTTCTTCCATCATAGGTGGCTTGCTTTTAAGTGCTTTGTCTCCCATTTTAGTTCCTATCAGTTTCCCAACAAGGGACATAACCTCTCCTGTAGCTTCATCTCTAGCTCTTCTATCAATTAATGTTCTGTCTACACTCAGGACGAGATTGGAATTCTAGAAAAAAAATCAAATAATTCATCAAATATCACTCATTTTAATATTTATTATGTAAATATTAATTATATAAATTATATGTTTGCTAAGGATAACATTTCTCATATTGAAGGAATACATCTCATCAAGTTAAGTTTTTCTCCTCTACATTTCGTACCAAATGAAAAAAAAAATTCTTGAAGAAAGTTCAGCATTTTTCAGTATTGACAAACTTCTTTTAGTTACTTCTCAAAGTTGTTAAGAAAGACAAAAGGGTGGTGACCCTTTTAGAAAAAAAGATCAAAATAAATACAAAGACATTGTTTTATAAAACAAAAAAACTCCATTAGGCATTATCAAATGACAAACACCCGTAGCCTGGCCAAAGCATCCTTATTCTTTGAAAGAAATTTTTATTTATATGTTTATTCTTTTTTTTTGGGGTGGGGGGGGGGGAGACATTTGTATTGGATTTACAAAACACTAATGTTCTGCATGACACAGGTGGAAAGCACTACAATGTCATCCAAATCTGTTTTAAACCCAAGCACAATTACAGTCATTAATGAATACCATTGTTAAAGAGAGTAATAGTGATTCTATTTTAAGATATTTGTATGTTGTTGTTTTTTTTCTTAATGGTCAAATTTTTTTTTAATTGCATATTTTTTGCTTTAGGTCTGCCAATGTTTAAGACTGCAACTGTCAATGATTATGACATGTTAACTAGTGGTCGCAAACCAGGATTCCGATTTTCAAAATTACAGGAATTGTATTTTAAGAAAACCGGGATTTTCAATATTTTCTTTAAAAATTTACTGATTGGGACAAAACTAGTTCCATCTCAAGAGCACTAAGAGACTAAATCTTGACAAGCAAAACCACTGAAAGAGTTCATAGAAACAGTTTGTCAGAGTGTCTGAGAGACTTGAGGGGGTGAAATTCTTGCTAGCTTTTTATGAGGAATCCAACTTTTCCAAAAAGCCATGAATTGTTTAGATACACAAGTGTGTGTAAATGCAGGAAAAATGTTTTTTGTACTAATGTTTTTTCCTTCAAGACTGATAAAAGAAATAAAGGATAGTTAAAAAGATTAATCCAATTAGGAAAAGCTAATGAAACTATCAGAAACAAAAAAATTTCTTGAAGGCTATGGTGAATCAAACAATATACTTAAACATTGGGAGATACAACTTAAGCCGCTCAAAGTCATTTAAAGGCAACATGTACCACTATCTTGAAAGATATCACAGTTTCTGGCATTTCAAAAGCACTGAGATCCTGGCATTTTGTTCTCAAACTTCTGCCAATACAGAAGATATATCACCAAAAAAAATATCAATATACAGATTTTTCTTAAAGTACAAACATCTTAGTAGAAACAGTATCTCTTGTGACGGTTTAGATGGTTTTATATTGTGATTTTTTTCCCATTCAATACATTTAATCCATTCATGTATCTTTAGGTAATGAAAGCAGAAAATGTCTTTTCTTTAATGTGTTTTCTATGAATTTTAAAAAGTGTGGAACTGTGTTATTAAACATATACAATTATATGCCCTTGTTTAGTGATTGGGGAGTTGTTGGCAGATGGAGAAGTGGTTCATGTAAAAATTTAGCCTTATTTTCTTCCCTGAGGAATTAAGTAGCTAAGACCAGCGTTCCAGAGTCATGATTTCCAAGCCTTGTTTACAACCCTGACAACAAACTTATTAAAAGTATTTGAAATTCTGATTAATTTAGAATTTTAGTGAGTAATATCAACTAAATCCAATTAACATCGGACTTTTTAATACATAAATAATATACCATATAAATGACAAACACATTAAGTTTACACCATGTTCATTAATTTATCAATAAAACATTATCGATATTAGGAGTTGCATTAGTCTTTTGTAAAATCCAATGTTTAACTTACCGCTTTATATTCATACTGAAGCGAACGAGCCGTGGCGTCCGCCATGCTTTAGTGTGAAGATGTTTTCTGCTTTATTGTTGTTTTTTTACTTGGTCAAAAAGTATGCAATATCAACACTAGTGAAAGTAGTAGTAGTACGCAAATAAGTACGTTAGGCTCACGTTTGTAAACACTTAAAAAAAAAGTAATGGCGCTGGAAACTACAAAAGTGTAACCTCTAATTGTACTGGCACTGGCAAGATGAGTCAAACGTTTTTAAATTTATTATGAAAAAAATAAACGCACATGTTAAATAAATATTTTGAGTATTTTCCTAGTCAGCACTCTAATATTTATTCTGCAAATTATTTTTTTAAGCTAAAGTCTGAACATTTTGTTTTGTAATAATTGGGCTGCCTCTACTGAGCTTAGAGTTCGAGTGGTTGTTTCAGACAGAGTCTACTGTCCAATGAAACTTTATGAAACTAATACGCCAGTTATATTATTGTCAATCCCAACGTTTACAGCGGTAAAGTATCAATAATATTTATCAAAATAATAATTGTCGCTATATTTTGAAATTACCAAGAAATACATTTATTTGATGATGTAGCGTGGATTTATAATTATATTAATAATTATGAATAATGTTAACAAAAGTATTAAAAATACATATCGTTCTGTCTTATATTAAGTCAATTTATGTCATGAGATCACCGATCGCGATACAATGATACTCAGGATACTGATAACTATAAATAAGTTATAGTATATATTATAAGTATATACTAGTATAGTCAATTTAGAGCTCGAAATCTTATGAGACAAATGTTAATATACAGTAAAGATGGACATTAACATGATTAAGCATGCCCCTTTTATTTGTAAAATTTTCTTGAACTCATATTAATTAGTAATATTATTCTTTAAAAAAAATGATGGGACCTTCATACATTAATCACAATAAACCATTTATAAATAAATCATGTGACAATGCAAAAAAGAATTTAAAATTAACTGAAGTCCAAGGTATTAAAAAGAAAATACAACCCGTATAAAAATTTACAAAATCTTAATTTATATTGCAGTGGCTCCAGCACTAGCCCAAACCATTATATTAGGGTATAAGGAACATGGCATATATAAAAAAAAAATTTTTTTTCAGGATTAGGGTTAGGGATAGGGTTAGGGTGTGGAGCAATATCTATGGCTGGTACCCGAAGAAAAAAAATACAGGTTCGGTCGGATGAACTGTAGCCATTGCGTTTATATTATATAGGCACCAACTTTCAAACCTTAATTAATTAACTTAAGGCAAGTTAAAGTATTAGTTTTTTTTAGGAATCAGTCATTAATTAATACAAACATTTGTGAATCTAAAAAATGAACAGTACCAGTCCATTTGTGCCTCTAAATTTAATGGTATCCAGTAATTTTAGACCATTTAAAATAGAACTATTTCATCACAAATGAGTCAATCAAATGTCAATCAGGATCTAATGATCTCCATTTATAGACCAAAACATCTTCTGCACTATTTTCCATTTTATCTTTCACATGTTTTGACCTGAGAAAATTGTATTGGTGAAGTTATTTTTCTTCTCCACCTATTCCAACTTACTATAACATTTGGTGTAATTGACCAACTCCTCTTCTTGACCTGATTGGCATCATTGGGCGAATAGTTGTGCAGTGTAAAGCACTCGACTGGAGGAGTCCCGGGTTCAAACCTCAGTGTGAATCTTGGGATTTTTTTTCTGGTCTTGGTGAATGTCCCTAAGTCCACCCAACTTTGAATGAGTACCTGACTTTATGTTGTAAGCCTCTATCATTTCCTGTGAGTTGGAATACTTTCTCCAACCATCTGAATTGTTTCTTTATATTGACCAACCATTCTGTGGGTAGACAAGTTTTTGGGTAATAACCACATTTTTATCTAACAATAATATGAAATAAGAAATTGTATAACTGTCTTATAAAATGATATTTTTTCAATTAATGAAATGTCTTAAGTACTTACTGGCGGATGGACAACGAAGTCGATAGTGCTCTTTACTCACAAGCAAAAAGTACAGATACAAGCCAAAAATATTTGCTGCTGACTAAGAGAGGAGATGGGTGCCACTAATTCTATAAGTCCACAGAAAGGACGTATGAAAGCAAACCTGTTGAAGTGTCCATCTGTTCCCCCAAAAAACACATCGTTAAGGGAATTTAAAAAAAAATACTTACTGATAAGAAATTATTGATTATTTATCAAAAAAGATGTGAAAGTATGCTGATTTTGGAGGAATCGTCTCCACCTTCAAAACCATTCTTTTTCCATTTGCTGATTTTGGGAAATTGGTCCATTCTTTTTTTCAAAATTGTATTAATATTTTGCTTAACACTTATCTTAGTAAGTATTAATGGCTTTTTCTTAACATCAAAAACGTTAAGAAAGTTATGAAACAATGTTTTATATTAGCCTTAAATTATTACATAATTGGCAGGGGGTTTTTGCACTGTTTGAAAAAAACAGAAGGTAAAAACAAGAGATCTCTAATAAAAAAAAATTCCCATTAAATTGATTGAGCATAATTAGACAAGAAAATTAGATGAATTATTACCTAAATATTTGGCCTAAATGAAGATTCCAAAAGTATTCATGACAAATGAGTTAAATATATTTAAAAATAAAGTTTTAGTGTCTGCATATCAAAGGGCTAAAAGGTTTAGAGGTTGAAAGCTTCTCTAAATGTGGTCTATCAAAAATTCCATAAAAAAGGAATTATTATATGATTGGCTTTTACATAAATACAGTGGAGATGCCCCAGAAGGGCATAGTCAAGTTAAAGGCCAAAGACTGAATGGTCAATGTCAATTTTTTGCCTTCCTTTCAAAAACTTTTCTTTTTTTGTGTGCATACAATTGCTTCAACTTAAATTTCACTGCTGTTTCTGGTTAATGTCAATAATGTGTATACTAGTAGTTTTTCTTGTTCTTCACAAGATTGGTGTCCTGTGGAGCTTCGTCACACTTGCCTTTAATACTCCTTGCATATTTTACTACCACTTACCTTAATAAGGTAATCATAAATAGTGCATTAATATCCGCTGATTTAAGAGAAGATATATTAATGGCAAATTTTATAGGTTTAAGTTTATGCTAAATCTTGTTAAACATATATAACCAACAGTGTCTAAGATGGACATAGGCATTATGATGTTTGATTCTCCCTCCTCTCCAATACCCTCATTCCGGTACACTCTTTGATGTCAACATTTAATTTATATTGGTTCATATAATCACTCCATCCATCTGCGTCTTGGTCTGGCCTTCATGTAAATTTAAGAAACCATTTTTTGCCCACCCCTAGTCAAAGAGATTGTGTATATATTATACGCTGTCATAACTTGATTTAGTTCAATTAGCTTATATCTTCCATTTCTTTAGGCAATAAAATTCAATAATTTGAAACAAATCATAATTAATCTCAGAGTAAAATAAATGTTTAAAATCACTGTTTTATTTTATACATGTTTAGCTGTATTATATATTGCCTATGATAAAGGCTATTTATAAATAAGTACATAAATCTAATAAGCCTAATATTTCTAACTTATTAGAGAATAATTTAATGTCATCATATTTCTTTGCATTTTTGAATCTTTTCTCATATCACAGCGCTCAAAGTTGGTTCTCTTTTCTTTGAGCAGAGCATGTTCTTAATTCTTATATGGATGCTGTACCTGATGGAAGATAAATCCTATGCAACTGAAAGAAAGAAATTTGCTGAATTACAGTAGATAATTTTTTGTCATTCTACTTTTGACAAGAGTTTGGCAATGAAAAACTCCTCAACTGTCTTCTTTTTAGCTATTTTCTACTTCCGCTATTCTGCTATCTGGCCGTTCTGATTTTAAGAGTTGGTCTTCAAGGCATTGTTATTGGATAATGGGAAAGAGCTGTTAATACTTAATTATTTATTTAATATGTTTTCATGAAAATCATATTTTGTAGAAATGTATTTTTTACATATAAATCTACATGTTCTTTCCTTATTAACATTTTTAATAATTTTTTGTTTGTGTTTTCCCAGATTATGAAGTGAGTCTCAAGAAATCAATTGATTCATTTTCATCAAGCTAGATAATGTGTTTCTTAGGTAGTGGTGTTGTATAATTTGTTGGTTCTCAGCCTCTTCTGCTCTTCTACTTTAAAATTTTGTTATGGCGGGACATGGAGTCAAGCCATCTCCTTTAAATTTGACTGATTTGAAACAGTTTGATAAAAATGCTTTACGTAAAACTGAAACCCTTATCACTAATACAGATGGCAGCCGTGTTATTGAAGGAAAGGATGAACAAGGCAATCTTTATCGTAGGCCTTCTAGTTCTAGTCAGCATGGATTTGTAGTTGATTGGTCAGAAGATTTGCAAGTTGCAGAAGTTAGAGAAGGTCTTCTAATGGGTATGTTCTTATTACATGTATCTACTTTTCAATTTAAAAAAAAACTTAACTCTATCAAATGTTTAATTAACATGTTATTTGAAACATAAATAACCAACAAAAATTACTTCTTAAAGGCATTTCTGATCAAACATACAAGTCTAGTGCTTTTGTTGGTATAACTTAACAAAAAATCATTCTTTAAAAAAACTTTAATTCTTAAAACCGAATCAGGGATGTGATTATAAATGGCATATTATTCTGAAACCATACCAGTGATCAGAGCAGTGAGGGGAAAGGCAATCCAAATACTTGTCTGGGTCCAATCCTTATATGTGTGTGTGTGTGGGGGGGGGGGTCACTTGCAAAATTAATTTATATTGCAACACTTAAGAAGCGTTCTTTTTTTTATAAAACCATTTTGCTCAAATAGCTGATAAATGGAAAAAATACACATTAAGATTAAATGATAAAAAAAAAACCATCAAATTATCTATCCTTTTGCAAAGTTATAAAGTCTTTCTTTTGAAGTTTTATATCAATTTTCAGCATCTTGGCATCTTGGCTTAGAGCTGGGGAGTACACTAAATACACTAGATATTGTTAAAGAGATTTAATGCTACTCTTTCATCATCCCTGTTTTTTAACCTGACTGTAAAGGGGAAGTATATCTAATCTAAGGGGATTAAGTTTGTATTATCTGTGTGCTAGTACACTTATAGTCTAACACATTGTATAATTTCACCTTGGATATCCATGTTTGAATGAGGACCAGTCGGAAAAGAAGCAAAGGATTACACTATACCATGGGTGCAGCAAACAGTTTGGACAATGATTTGTTCCACACCTGGCTTAATGTTCCTTTTCATATTCCAGATTTAAAATAGGTGTGTGTGTAACATAAAAAAGTTTTTTTTGAAGTCCAACACACTGGTCTATGATAAAGAAAGTTAGTGTTTCACCAACACTAGGTTGATAACCTGACCCTAATAGATGGAGCTAAAATATCAAATGAAAGGGGGAGAATTTTGTATTATTTATTCACTAGTAATTTGCAACAGGATTGTGCCCAACACATTACATCTTGGTCACTTATGTAGGGAAGGGGCACAATTATTACATAGGACCTTTATTAAAAGAAATATTTTACGTATTCTAAAAACGGAGTTTGTTACCTTTAAATGTGTCATTGTGTGAATTTGTTCTTTATAACTTGTGTAACTATATAACTTGTGTATGTAACCTTTCCACTAAGAAAAAAGTATGACCCCTACTAACTGTATTGCCTTAATGGTTTTACGCTCACTTTCAAAACAATAAAATAAGTATGAAGTATTACTTTTAATTTTATTAAATATAAAATAAAAATGTATATAAATCATAAGGTATTTTGATTATAAAAGAAAAATAATGAGATGAAAAGGTAATACATGTAATATTAAAGACAAAAGCTCATAAAAATAACCTGCTTACTTAATACAGGATCTCAGGATGTAGCACATGATCTGGACACACTTAGACTACATGGTGTCACACATATTCTAAATGTTGCTTCAGGGATTGAAAATTTGTTTCCTGATCTATTCACATATCTATCTCTTGAGTTCAGAGACTTGCCAGAATTCCCTATCATTCAAGGCTTTCAAAAAGCTATCAATTTTATTGATGATGCGCGTAAAGCCAATGGCTGTGTTCTTGTTCACTGCAATGCTGGAATTTCAAGATCAGCTGCTGTTGTAATGGCATATTTAATTAAAACAGAGAGGATGACTGTTAATGAAGCATTTTCATTTCTTCGATCCAAAAGGCCAGCTATATGTCCTAATCCAGGGTTTATGATTCAGCTCCAAAATTTTTATGATAATCTTTATGCAAATACTTTATAGTCATTTGGAAGGTAATACTGTATTGATATTAACTTAAGAATGTTATATACTTTATACATTTATCTATTGTGATATTTGACAGTGTACATTCTTAAAAATCTTGCCAGTCAAAAATATTTGAAAATAAACATTTATATACTTGTATTTAAAAATAGTGATATAGCTACTACATTCTGTTAATATTTTAAATTGTCATTTTTGATTTTTTTAAACTAATTTAAGTGTGATTTGAAGTAAGTGTTTTATTAATTACATGTATATACACACCTGTTATTATGTTAAATTTAAACTTTATTTTGATCACTCTTCAGTGAATTTACTTTTTTTTTAATAAACTTAATAACATGCATTTAATATTGTATTTCATATTTAATTTTTTTCTTGAAAAAGCAATTTTTTTTACTTAATCAATTTTTATTTATCAGATAAAATGTTCTAATATTATTTTGTGAATCTCATTGATGTAGGAAAGTGTTGAAATTAACCATTTTCTTTCTGTTCATAATAGATATTATCTTCAATAGCTCATTTAACAACCTGACACACTTGATAATGAATTTTAGTACCTACTAACTTATATATATACTATGTCAAATACAGACCTGTTAAAGTGCAAATTCAAAGAATGTAATTTACATCTTCTCTCATTATCAATTTAAAAATTATTTTTGTACATGTAAATGAATTATTTTTTATTTAAGTGTTTTTAAAAAAATTGTGAAAAAATATATACAGTACACGTATATATATATACATGCATTTTTTTTTTAAATCATTATCTAAGTAATCTGCAGAGTATCTTGCATATACTTTTCTTATCTATTTTTAAAACCTTTAAAAGTAGAAATCGAATAGTTGTTTTTTTTTTCAGATCAGTTGAGAAATGTTACTAATATTTTGCAATATTTTTAGTTCTCAACAGATATTCAACTTAACTTTAACAGACATTAGAAAATAATTCAACGCAGTTCAGAAAAAAAACTAACAGTTTGTTTTCTGGTATAGGGCAGCAGTGACATTAGAAGATGACAATAGAAGTAAATTTTAGGACAGAAACATTTGTACAATTTATCTAATTTTGTAGTCCAGAAGATATTTTTCCAGCTACAAAACATCTTTCAGCCTCTGCTGATATACTTTTGACATAATCACATTATCCTAGTAATTCTTTAGTCTGGGAAAAATCACTGCACACATTGGGAAAAATGGATTTTTGAAATTGCTAGATTCTTGTCCATGGATAAATAAAAGACTTTATCAAAACCTTTTTTATTTTACTTGTTGAATCCACTTATATATACAACAAATTTACTCTTAAATTTTTAGCCTCGCTGTAATTTTTTTTAACTTGTATTTGTATTCTCCACAACCATAGAGACAAAAGCCTAGATTATGTCAAAATAAAATGTACTGGTTTTCATCACCAAATAGACTAATACCGAATTGTTAAAATATTAAATGTCTTTTGGTTGTTGAATACTGTTATTAATTTTTTTCAAAACTTTTTCATTGTTCTTTGAACGCTTCTATTTAACTCGCTTTGTCTAGCAGGTGTAAAATTTGTATATTTGTCGTTTTTTCTGAATGTCAGTATAGTGAAATCTAATTGACTTTGGAACCTAACATTTTTAGTAATTTATTTAAGGTGGGAGGGATATGTAAAAAGATTATGATGTTGATATTGTAAGGAAGTACTTTTTTTCACATCCTGATGAAACTTATCAAGTTCACCCAACTTAAAGTGGGTGTCTGAAATTAGATGAAGGGTGTGGGATGTCCTTGTCACCTAATTATTTCTTCATTGGTTCTTCCATTCCCATTGCACTCTGGTGGCCATAGTGAGGAGGGATGAAAGCAGAGCACCAAAATAAACCACCCCTTAAGTGGTTTATAGGATCTCAGAGAAAAACATCTCATCCTTTCTGGGACAAACAAAAATATCAAGATTGGAGCTCACAATTTTCCTTTATAAAATGATCATATTTTGTATAAATATTTATATGATTTGATGAATTATTGTTTACATTTAAATAAAAGTGCATTTGTAAAAAAAAAAAAGTTCTTTTTATTTTATCACTGATATAACCAGTGTAAAAATTTCATATATTATAGTGAACAACAAAGAGAATTGAAAATTTCAGCCACTTGAGCCTTGAAATGTCAAGAATAGAAACTAATTTGAAAAAAAAAAACACTGCTGAGTTAAAACATTGATAAAGACAAGCATACAGATGTAAAAAAAACTTATGTGAATACTACAAGTATTTCAATTAAGGGGATTAAAAAAACACCAGAAATTTAATTTCTGATTATTTTGAAAGACCAGTGATGTTTAATTGTTGGTCAGGGGAAAAAAATGTGTATTATATTCCAAATGAGAATTTAGGTTTATTAGTCCATACAATTTTAGTCACAGATTATGTGACATTAACCAAAATTGTCCTCTTTATAAGCAAAAAAGCATCTGGACATAATTTGTAAAGGTATGAGTAAAATCAATTAAACGGCTTAATGGTTTCCATTTGTCAGGTTCATGGTTGGATTGTACTAGTATTTATTACTAATGTCTGAAGATTTAATATCTTTTCAATGTATTTGTGATTCTGTGTTCTTGAGGTCTTATCAGAAATGACAATATTTCTTTGAATTTTTTGTGGGTCTTAGTTATCTTTAAATGCTTGCAATGTAAACATCTGAAGTAGAAAAAAGCAATTGATGCATTATTGGCAAATTATTTTTCATTAAGTTTATTCTAAAGCAATTTTATTTCAACTCGCCTTAACAGTATTTTATTTATTTAGCTATTCATTTTTAAAGATCAAAGATGTGCCAAAAAAATTAGACTTTGAATTATTTTGTTAATTAACATACATAAACTTGACTGAATGTAACACTCATTTTCCAGCAGTAGTTGATAAACTAAAATATGTCTCTGTATATGTGTTCCTAATTTTAGTACTTTAAAAAAAGATTTCATGGTCTTAAAATTAGTTTTTAAATTCTTTCAAGAAGCCATAACATTAGTTGTGTGGTATCTAAATGTGAGAAAGAGATATTGAAATAAATGTACATACCTGTCTTTCAAAGTATCTTTCTTGCCTTTTTTTTTATTGGTACAGTTTATTATTTTCAGACAACTTGAACATATGTATGGCTTTGCATATTGCTAGTTAGCAAACTT
This sequence comes from Bulinus truncatus, assembly GCA_021962125.1. NCBI lineage: Eukaryota > Metazoa > Mollusca > Gastropoda > Planorbidae > Bulinus > Bulinus truncatus. The sequence continues at coordinate 7,907,280 of JAGDYQ010000007.1, forward strand.
TTAGTAACTTCCCTCTTCAAGTTAAAAAAATATTAATTAATATTGAATAACTATGTCACCTGATTATTGCTTAAAGATAAGTTTGAAGATGTCCTTTGTAAAATTGTTTGTTAATAAGTGAAATCTGAAAGCCTAAATTCCACTTAATATAAACTATAATAAAGTAGACTAGGATTTTCTAAATTTTTGTTACTTAAATAAACAAAGCTTTGAAAATATGTAGGTTACTTGGAATTACCATTTTAAAATTGTGTCGTCTGAGCCATCTACATGAATACAATTTATAGTAAGAACTACTATTGGATAATTCAGAATAAATATAGTAGGCTTACATATATCTAAAAATGTTATCTTTTTTATGTCTTTACTTGTAATGTGAATGTAAAATATTTAAAAAACTCTATAAAAGCAAACTTTTAATAAAATGTACTAAAAAATAAATAATTCAATAATTATATTGACTTAAAAAAAGTGTTTGTGCCAATATAGATTAACTAATATTAGCAATAAATAGTCTAAAAAGACATTATAAAGTTTATAAAATTTGAAATTTTGTCATTTTTCGGGGCTCATACTTTATTATTTAGTCATCATAATTTCCATAAATATTTGTATGAATTATTTTATGCCTTTAAGTGTTGAAAAATGAGTTCATAACCCATTTGTATTAATCAAATAATCATACATATGCATCACCTCTTCGCATTAGTCAACTTATCATACTTTTGTATTACATTTAGATTAAGTATAGAAACAACACTAAATATATTTACTTTTATAGTTGTCTCATCTGGTCCATTTCTTGTAAAGACTGATTGTTGGCTCTTACTGAGGGGTACAAAATCTTTTCAACCCTGTCGGCCATGCTGAAGTTCTATTCTATTTAGTAAGGCCGCCAGATTTTTTTCTGTATATTTATGAAGAAATATATATTTTTATTTTTTCATGACTACCTTTAACCACTGTACGACCAAAGGTTGTGCACCCCTGCTCTTAACAGTGAGTTTAGAGAAATTCAACTCTTCTATACAGAGTCCTTCTAGAAGCCACGTCTTTCTCATTTTTTTTTTATTCACCACTGTCCTATGTATTCTACCTGGTGGATGACTGGTGGGTATTAACAGACTGATCGCAACTTGGAAGCATTCTATTGTTTATAGTCTGATGAACATTTCTAGTCTCTGGCAGAAGTGCTGTATTGTTTATAAATAGATTTCTTTCACCAGTCACTAGCCGAACAGGTTTTTTTTTCTGATATTCATACTTCTGTCCATGTGTCTATGTTCAAAACATTCAGACACAGCAAGTTAATACAAGTATTCATTAAAAAAATGCAATGCCAGTTGTGGTCAAACATGTTAATTTAATTTTATTTCACAAGGTGTCTGAATTACACTGGGCCTTTAATTGACAAAACATCTGTAATTTTCAAAATAATGTACAAGTGTATACAACTGAATTACAAAGAAAACTAATTTTTTTACTTTTAAAAATATACTAAATGAGCTATGATAACAGTTTCCAATAATATCTTTTATATTGATTAAAGAAAAACTCAATTAAAATTCCTTTTTTACATTGAATTAGAACTAAAAAGTCGGAGAGCAAGCACCAACCTCAACTAGTGATTTTAAATTCAAACTAAATGTACAGTACTTAATTCTTACATAAAAGATGAAAAAAAATCATCAGGATAACTAAAGAACAAAAAATATAATGTCGATTTTAGATGAATATATTTAAATTCAGTAATCTCTTGGCTATTTCGCCTACTGTAGTAGGAGGGTGATTCGAGTAACAAAACACCTAAATGAGAATATGCTAGAATTCTATAAATGCTCATTTTTCTACTTCACCGATGCCTAAACCATTACCTGCATTTTCTGACCCGACTGAACAGTAAATTATTTTAAAAAATTATTTTAGAACATAAAAAAGGTCGAAAATAATAATATTGTCGTCAATGATACATAATATAATGATAAATTTTATAATGTCTAAGTTAACTGTGTTAAAAATGTAATTATTTCTGATTCTGTTACAGAAAAATCCTTTTAAAAAGCAGATAGTCAGAAAACGTACTCATTTATCATGTTTACTGTGATGGAAAAATGTAATTATGATAAATTATATATTCATAAAATGAAAAATGTTGAAAAAGATTAAATAAAAATATTTGATTAGATAGAAATTTAATGGCTAAAATAATATAGCAGCATTCACATTACCACATGTTGAACTGCAATTTAAAAAAAAAAGGGGGGGGGGACTGCAACTTCTATTAACATAAAAAAGGTAATGGTTAATTATGTTCATTTTAGGGTACAGATGGTCAAGATGTGTAGACCACTCAACTGTCAACCTGAGAGTCCCGGGTTTGATCCTTGGTGAGAACCAAGGGAAATTGGGTTGCAAGTCCCCCCAGCTTAAAATAGGTACCAGTACCGGACTTTAGCCATGAACACTGATTATGTAAATTAGCTACTTCTGCTTTAATTATTGGCTATGATTCAAATTTAAGAGTTTATGTTTTGAAAAAAATTTATGACTTAAGGAAAAATTAGAAAAAGAAACTCCATTCTCAGCAATGCAAAAATTTATAATTTAATGCCCTAATTATCCATGAGTAAAAATGTAAGCTATCAACTAAACAGAAAGTTGCCCTTAAGTTATATTAATGTGCTAAAGTTTCCAACATGTGTGCCATTATTCAGCTTTAAAAACAGGGATTTTTTTTTATATAAAAAATTTTAATCAAATATTCTGTGATCAACTATAAAAATTATATATATATTTATAATTTATACATAACAAACAGGTCAACAATAGTAAGTAACTGTACTAATTAAAAACAAAGCTGCATGTGCCATTTGAAAAAAAATGACCCCAGTTTGAAAGATCTACAGTAAAGCACAATAACTGTAAACTGATTACAGTTTTAGTTGGGGACACACAGAACCAAATACGGCTGCCAGGTTCAACATGAAAAATGTGACATGGATGCACAAAATCATTACTTAATGAGAGGTAGACTATTATTGATGATGAACAATAAAACAAATTAATATTTAGTTTAAAATCTTTTATAAATTTCCATAAAATCTTTTATTTGGATTTTTTGGGACCAAAATACAAATAGTAAAAAAATGGAAGGTATGATTTAAAATTTCACAAGTATAAAGGTCCCTGTGTTCAAATGGAATAATAACTACTACACATTCAACAACTACAATGATACTTATGTAAAGAGCTCACATACCTAAAATTAAAACATAATAAAAACATATAATTTTTAAAAGGATAAACCATAAAAACCATTGATCAAAACAGGCACTTTACCTCTCAGAAAGTTAATTCTTTGATGACTGGTCAATAAACTTTTTTCTTTGTTTATTGTGGCCTTAAGTAAATTTTAACCAAATGACTATTAATCAAGATAATTCTGGTCAATGAATATATAAAATTGATCAGCAATAAAAAAAACTATTCAGCTAAAAAAAAATACAAATTTCAATAATAATTATAGTGCCTAAATAAAATACAAAAATTACATTTATTAGTAACTTAGTTTAAACGAAAAAAAATTTATACTGCATAAACTAAATTCACTGCAGAAAGAAAAATAATTTGAATACCATTTTAAGGAAAGACTACAACCCAGATAATAATTAGATCTGGAATGGTGAAAATCAGAGCGAACAATCCACCAGGTTTTGAAAGCATAACGGTTCAAGCACATAATTTCAGTTTTTATTTTCTAGTGCTTAATTCATAGAAAAATCAGAACTTAACACAATACTCTCTGTAATAATTTATACCCAACTGAATAAAATTACAATCTGACAGGCAATTAGATAAACATAAAAAAAATGCTGCTTATCAATCACTGATGACATTACACCCTGAAATGAGAGTGCAGTGAAATGTTGAATACAGTCAACAATTAATTTTTTAAAAAAAGACATACTTGATGCTTAAAAACCAACATGCAAAATGTATACTGCATCTTTGATTCACATCATGCATGAGTTTTCTATCACTAATATTTTGAGATTCATTCAATGTACATTTTGTTGTAGCATCTCAAAATTAATAAAAAACCATTATTTAAAAAAAATATGGGTGTTCTTGATGAACTCTAAAAAATGATAAATAATATTTAAAATGTGGCTTATTACACTTAAAAATATTTGTAGCCATATAAAAAAAATTAAATACAACAGATAAAAATGAACATATATAAGAGACTTAACAAACTTTAATCTAAAGAAAAAAACGACAATAACTTTTCAAAAATATGGCAGCAGACAAATTAATATACTAACAATAAAAAGGGTAGATTTATCACATTTTAAATAACTTATTTAATAAAATTCATTTATTGAATGAAAATTCCAAAAAAAAAAAAAAAACCTTGTTAAAAAGAGTCAGCAAAAAGCAAATACCTCTGCAATTTATAAGATCAATTAATCAAATATATGAAAAATTAATATTTGTAGAAAAAAAAATTCTATTAAATCTTGATTCTAGTTTGTTAAGTATGCATCACTCTCAGAATGATTTTAAAAAATCATGTGGCCTTTTTCCAGTAAACATTCTTAAAAGCTAAAAAAATTCTCAGATTAGAATTAAAAAAAAACATAAGTAGCTACATGTATTTTTTAAATGTGTGTTTTACTTTGAACAAATTTATTAGCATATAAAATATTCAATATACTGTAGCAAATTAAAATAAAATTATTAAATTTTAATTGAAAATTGAAGACAATTTGGAAATGATAGCAAAATTTAAAACTAGAAAAACATACATCTGATTACATAATAAATAATTTTCAGAAATATATATACATTCTTTACAACTTCTTTAAAATATTGACAATACATAGTAGCTAAAATACAAATAATATTTCACAAGAAATCTCTTTCCAACAATATGGACTATTTTTTTTCTACATATGAGACTAGAAGATTCACAGCAATGATACTATTGAAAAGTTATTTTCACACAGTAAACTATTACTATATTGTTTTATTCTTAAGAAAAAATATAAACTTGCTGATATACAGCTGATTCTATTTTCATATAATTACAGACAACTAGTAATGCCTTAAAATTATATATTTTATCAAATAATGTCAATTATGGAAGCCTTTAGTGCCTGATGCTATAAATAACAACAGTACAATGTAATAAGTGCAAAAAGATTTCTAATATTTCTTAATGTAATATTTTCTATTGCTCTAATTTAAATTATGTCCTGAAATAAATAAGAATTAAGATAATAATAATGTAACTAAAAAAAAAAGTAAACATTTTATTTACTGACAATTTAAGGAGTAATTATATATAAACATAAATGAATGTCTCATAATTTACATAAATAAAGTTTCAAGTTCATTCATTATTGGCATCAAGTAAATATTTGTAGCAGTATTAATAATTCCCACATAGAATTTACTGACATTTTAAGCATTTAGATAATAATGTTTCTGACACTTAACTGTAAAGTAATAAGCCCCATTAAGAGTCATCAGTTGAAGTATTAAATATAAAAAAAAAAAAAAAAAACACCAGATGAGAGAATTAAGAAGACAGTTATCTTTACAGTTAGGTAATACTTTGTCATTAGTTGTAAATTAATCTTTTTAAATGGTTTATTCCATTAACTTTCAAGTTTTTATTTCAATCTAAAAAATTTCTCAATGTTATATTTGCCCTTGACTAGAATTGATGTATAAAGAAATATTATATGCAGCCTCAGTTTTATTGCACAAGAATATCTGAGCTAATATGTAGTAATCAGCAAATCAGCAAAAATAAAGTTGAATATAGAAATATATATTTAGACTGGAAAAAGAATGATGGATGCTCCATAGTTTCATCAGGATTGTTTTTCCTTTCATAGGAAAATTCATGTTAATTCATGTTAACTATTAAATTTTTAAAAGCTTTACGAATATAATTAAAACTTTTCAGGATAATGCTTTAAAAAAGGGCTTACAACATCATAAAAACTGCAAACAATATTTCATTATAGGAATTGAACTTTATGATACATCTATCTACAGCACAACCCTGAAATTCTTTTTCATAAGACAAAAGAAAAAAAACACTAAATATACATAACATACCATAGTAAGTAGAAACCCAACCCACCCTAAATGTCAAAGTTTAAAAGAAAACTTTTAACTATTTTAAATTTACATTGCAAATAAAATTAAGACTACATTATTATTATTAAAAAAAGTGCAAATAATACTTGGTAAATCATATTCCAAAGCAGATTTTCAATCATGTTGAAGTAAAAACAGAAAAACTATTAGATTAACTTTGCTTTTAGTTATAAAAAAAAGGTACACAGAGCTCTTCTCTAATTCTCAGTCTCAATCATCTTTACTATACATGATTACAGGTAAAGAGTTTATTTAGTAAAAATCCATATTGGTGCTTAGCAAAAGTAAAACAATTTTGCTAACTGATTAATCTACTAACCATATCAATAATTACTAAAATAATTCTTTAATAAAGATAATTACATGCCATACATTTCTATACCCCCACTAGTTTTATGCCTTGGACACCAGCACAATGTGCTTATCAAACTGCAGAGTTCAGTTGATGGATTATCAATTGTCCCCATCTCTAAAAGGTGTCCATTTATATTTTTCAGCAGTGGTGCACCTTCTGAAAGCACTGAATACATGCAAGGCAATGCTGGTGTCTGTTGCTGAAACAAATTTTTTTTTAAAGGCCTTGGCATTATACGGAGTGTTAAAAGATGTGGAGTTGTCAATCTCTGCAGATAAAATCCAAAGCACAAAGATATATCTAGAACTACCAAAGATGCAGATTCAATTTTAAACAATCTCATAACACTATCTCCAGTTTGGATACAAACCTGAAAAAAAAAAGTTTTCTTTCAAAACAATAGATGAAAATGCATGCACTAGTAATAATTGTTATCAATAATCCTTAAACTTTTATTATTAACTGTAGATAACATAAATTAGTTTTTGAGTCACAAAACTTGCCATTGAAATAAGCAGTATAGAAAATTCGTTTTCACTCATATTCATGAGAATGAATATGCATTTCTATAGATTCTAAAGATTGTGAATATATAGTGCTCAAGATAAGGGGTTAAAGGGTTAATGAATACCTATTTCATACTTTTTTTTAAATACACCAATATATTACTTATGTCGTAAAAAAATAGTTTTACTTTAATTACCTCGAGCAGCAGTTTTTTCAAATTAACTAAGCTTGTAGTCAATTTATTTATATATTCTTGGCTGAAAGTGTGGTTATAAGTCCCGTACTTTTCCAAAACTAGATTTTCTAGCTTTACTAGTTTACAAAGGTTTTCAACATTGGGTTCTGTCCAGTCAAAAGGCATGATAAGAGTAGTTAACTGTGAAGCGACATTTACAAAATCACTAAACATTCTAGAAAACTTGCGCTGTCTTAATCGGCATCTATATAATATGTCCTGTGAAGTTTCATTCAATATTCTCAAATTAGACCTAGATGGGGTCTCTTTCCAGTTGATATCAGCATAGCGTAAAAATCTTAAATCAACCGTCAACAAAAACCGCTCCACAACAGTACAGAACTGATCTGTTGGATGGCTTATATCAAGGCAGAACTGGAACCTTCTTACAATAGGGCGTAAGCGATAAAGAAATTGGCTGAAAGAAAAAAGTCTTTTTCTAAAGCAGTGATGGCAAACAGGGTCTGTATGTGTTGGTCCATTTCGATCTCTAGGCAAACAAGAATATGGAAGTTCATTAAAATAAATAACACTCCACCACTGGGGATTATTAAGTGACTTATACCAGCTATGACAAACGAGCATACTGCGCCCTAAGTCACATTGTTTTAGTAAGCTCCAAATTTTCATTTTGCATAAATCGGGTAATTTCTGAAATGGAAAATAAGATTCTTGCATATCTAAAGGCATGTCTGAATCACAGATTTCATCTTCACTTAAAGACAAATCCATGACTGAAGGAAAACAAGTATTATGGCACCTAAAGCTTAAATTGCATGAAAATTCTCTTGGATGACCACTAATTGTCTCTTTTTTGCTAGATTTCTTTCTCCCTTTTCTGTTAACATGGGCACTGGCTGGCCTCCCAGCACTCATGTTTGTATTTGTTATCTGAAATAAACAAAATGCTTGGTTAATATTTTAATTTAATTTTTTTAACACTCTTTACAACAAAAAATAAAAAAAAAATCATTAAGCTACCCCGCATGTGCAGATTAATTTACAAAAAAAAAAGTTAAGTTCCCTTAACCCCAAAGGACCATCGGGGCAGATGAAGTGTAAAATTCAACAGTTTCTGTAACCTTGGCATATAAAGGGGTTGTGTGGTTAGGACAACCCTCAGCCGCTTTTACTTCACCAACCATTTATAGCTGATTGGACTAGTAAGACATAAACCAACTTTTACAAGGACCTGGGAAAATTTCCATGGTTCTCATCGAGGATTGAACCAAGGACTCTTAGGTCAACAGTTCAGCATCTACACCACTCAACCATACATTCCACTAGTTTAATAATGTAGTAACAGTTTAATAAAAAAAAATTTAAAGTTAAATATTAAAAGTTTTGAGAAAAAAATATTGTATCTTGAGCATTAAAAAGTATTGTAAAGTATCTATGCCTTTCACTTTCATACAAACTACAGAAAGAAAATGATGACTAAAAAAAAAAAAAGAAAACATTCAAGAAAATAGCAGTTAAAGTATTATTTGATGAAAAGTAGTATTAACCCTTTAGGCCTGAAAAAAGAAATAATTAGAATATTTTTCTAACCAGAAGTCAGTAGGTAATGATAACCTGGGTTCAGATTTTTGTCCTAAAAGATACCAAAAATGTTCTAGCAATACACAAATAAGCCCCTAAAATACGACTTAAAATGAACTAAAACAAAATATAACTTGATAATTTTCAAAAGTGAATTAACATTATTTATATATGCTCATGTTAATATCCATATCACATCTTATTAGTTATTCCAGCATATTTAATTCTATTACAAATGTGTATTTGATAAAGCGATTCCATCACACCTGTACCTAGTCTAGCTATGCATTTATATGACGACTAAGAATAGTCATATTTCAATATCAAGGCCGTTTCGTTTTAAGTGCCTGTGAATTAAATATACTGATATAAAAAAATAGAAAGATTTACTGTGAAAATTTGAGACTTAACAGATTTGTATTTTCAATATTCTAACCACTTTTGTTGATGAGTGTGTCTTATTCCCTCCTCATGGAAATGAAACATTTAGCTAAATAATGCTACAGCACTATAACTATTACTACCTGAGCCCATAAAAGAAAAAAAAATCTGCTGGAATTTTTTTTTTAAATGTCACTTAAATATTTTTTAAGAACCAAAAAATAGGCATTTATTGGCATGTTTTATGCATTTATTGGCATTTTTTATGAAGTTTGCCCAAATGACCAAAATGGTAAAAAATCTGCATGGATATGACAAATAAAAATTGTGATGTTGCATTCAGACAAATTGTATAAGAATGAAAAATACCATTAAAAAGTTTACAATTTTTCATTAAAATATGTGCCCTAGTGAAAATTTATTTTCTTCTACAAAAATCTTCACTAAATTAGAGCTGCAGGATAATTATATTTATATGATATGTGAGCACATCCATATATAAATAACGAACCTTAAAAAAAAATATGTTTTATTATTAAAACCAAATTAAGAAATGAACATGTATTTTTAATGCAGTGTAATAGTTGTGTGCTTTGTACTGAACAGAATCTTTACACATAAGGCTCATTATAAAAAAAATATTATGCCTTATATCTTTAAAAACTGAATCAGATTTCGAATAGCTCCTATGTTTAAATTTAACTCTGAGAGAAATCCAAAACTCACCCAGTACATGCATGCATTTTAGTCTCAAGAGTCCCATCATTTCTAAGATATTGCTTTATGTCAATTGTTAAACAGTCATTGTTCAGTAGTAAAAGCATCACATTTCCCTGTGTTAAATCTGCTACAAACTGTCAAGCTGAGTTTGATTTGTATTGCTTTTTGAAAACATTTCTAAATTTTCCTTGCCTTAATTCATTTAGGCGGAGTATTTTTTTTAACAGGTAAACTTTTCAACAAGTTTTTATTTCTACCTTTTAATTATATAGTTAGATATTTCATGTGCTTGCTGCGTATTTAAGTTTAGCCTTACAATGAATATTATTAATATGTTACTTACAATCTTTTTAGTATATAAAATCTATATCTTTTGTGGCGCAGTTCAAATATTCTTGCCAGTAATTTTTTTTTATAAAATAAACCTACAACAATGTAAAAGAAAAATGTCTGGTGTCCATTTCTTTGTAAATACTAATGTAAATAGTCTGAAATTTAAGGTTCTTGTTTACTTTTCTTTCATTGTATCTTCTTTGGTCAAACCTTTATCATCATTAATTAAGTCTGTATGAAATATTGTGAATTTTTCTTCTTACCCATGTATCTATTTGCTTTGAAGACATTCCTTTGAACAATATTACAAATAATACTGTATTCATCTAAAAAACATGTCAGTGCAGAAAAATTCTACAAATTACTTCAGTAATCACTTTTTGCCACATCACGCCTGGCACCCTCTCTTGCAACACCGTTTACAGAGCACTGATATAGTTATCAGTGTGTGAAGTCCCTTGTAAGGGTGATATTAAATCTCCGGCTCCGGCTCCCACAAATTTGACGGCTCCGGCTCCCTATTAAGATAGTATCACACGAGACAAAATTTTTTGTAATTGCTCCACGCTAACATCCCGCTGATAAAAAGTTATGCAAATTTTGCTGCGTTCACCCCCATAGTCAGGAACTTGAAAAATATACGCATTGTCGGTTTTACTAAAAACAAACCATTTCAGTGCATCCAGAAACGTATCATTATTTTCGATCGAGGTTTCACTAGTCGCCATCATTAAAAAGTTATTTCAATGATCAAATTAGCCAATAGTAAATTGATACATTATTTAAAATATTTTAAAGACTTCAGTATTTATATTTATTATTTATAAATTCGAAGTGACTATTCGGACCCGGGCAGGCCCGTTGCCAGGATTATTGCATTGGGGAGGGGGGAAGATTTTTTTTTCGGCTGGACATGCCCCCCCCGGCCCCTCCCCATAATTCCGCCTCTGGTGGGGTAGAAGAAATGTTTGGGGGGGGGGGGGGGCGAAGATGGAGGTGCGAAGCGCCGAAAGCTTGCGAACGGAGATGAGGGGTTTTGGGAGGGGACCTCAGTGAGTCCCCTCCCCAAGAAATTTTTTGCAGTTCCATATCTGGAATGGTGCATTTTAGTACCGATTGTTCAGATATTAATTAGAAATATATAATTTTAACTACGTTTCAATAATGATGGCATGTTGCAGTTTTGTTAAAAATAATTTAAATAGTAAAGAGTTTTAATGATAAAAATTTATTGAAGCTGAGCAATTTCTGATTCCTGTTATAAATATATTGACCATTTGTTCTGCTACACAATTGTTACATAATAGATACCTGATTTATATCATTATACTGTTGGTTAAACTACAACCCAGGAAGAACGATAAAGATGCACGAATATAGCTTAGCTATTTGTGTGATATTTCTTATAAAATATTGAAAACAAAGAACAGATCTATCAACAACAAATTGGCCAGTCGGAATTATTCAATTTAAAATAAAATTAATTCTGCTAAAAAGTAAATTTGCAAATTAAATAACATCACTCAGAAATCACGGAGTTTGTACCTTAATAATTTATTCTACATATGTATAAAAGTGAAGTCAGAAGTCAATATTATTTTATTAACTTATTTAAGTTGCTAGTTGTCCTCAGAAGATATCAATATATAAAACTATTACAAGGTTGCGAACAGGCCCATCGACAGAAATTTCGGGTCCCTGGGCAGGGGTGACACGGGTCCCCGTGCTGATATTAATATTTTCAAAAGTTGATTGGCCAGCTCAGTCCGGGCCCCTAAAACAAAATTGAACAAAATGATTGATGTTTTATAGCTGTTATTATTAAAATTTTGTCAAAAAGCTCAAATCATGCACGGGGGGGGGGGGGGGGGCTCAGGTCATGAACGGGTGGTTGGGGGTCAGCCCCCTAGCCCCCTCTGGCTACGGGCCTGGACCAGAGTACCAATAAACTCCGATTTTATTCGGTCCCCGTCCCAATAAAGTCTGATTGTTATTCGGACGCATGGCAAATTTGCAGGTAGCTTAGCTATACATAAACTTTATTATTGTTTTTTGTTTATTTTTTTATAATTGTTTGAATTGTATGATTTAATCGTTACTCAGTGTCTAGGGTTTCACTAAGAGGACTATGTATTATTATTTTTTCGGGTTCCGTCTAATAAAGTTTAAATATAGCTAAGCTTAGTGCATATTTGCCATGGGTCCGAATAACAATCGAATTTTATTGGGACCCGGGTCAGAATAGCCACAGCCTTATAAATTTATCTGCTCTATTTCAGATATTCTGTTTATAATAAAATTGTTAAATAAAGAAAGCTACCATTTTGTTTTTAGTCTATTACAAATTCGCGGTCAAATAATACACGAAATGACGCGTTCTATTTGTCGCAGTAGTAAAAATTTATTTTTAAATGATTGATACATTTATTCTATGAAATAAAACTGTTTTAACAAAATAACATCCCATTAAAAAAATTTCGGAGGGTAAACAAGATTTAAAACGAACACAAAACGATTCTCCATTAAAGATTTCTTGTGGTGATATGCGTGTTACTGTTGTGGCGTTCGTAAAACATGACAACATTTCAAATTGTAGAAGGCAAACAATCAAACAAATTTGTAATTTTAAAGCTAAAAAAAAAATTCTGCTGTAAAAAAAACATTTGGGAGCCGTGGAGCCGGCAGATTTTTTCGGTTCCAGCTCCAGCAAAAAGTAGCGGCTCCCGGCTCCGCAAGCCTGCTTGAGACTTCAACCAAGACCTGAAGTATCCATTGGTCCTCACCAGAGATCAAACCAGAGACCCTCAGGTTGACAGTCGAGCGCATTACCACATGACCATCTGTCCCTGCTATAGCTATCAGAAGGGTAGGCCAAATATTTTATATTATACATGAATGCCTAATTTGACTTCCTGTATGTATGCACGTCTAAGCATTCAGTTATTGTTGACAGAAAAAAAAATAAAAGACACCAGAAGATTTTTCAGGAAAAAAATATGTCTGTTTTAACCAATTTTATATTGATAGTCACCTGGCTTAAGGAGATCAGTAAATATGAATTGAGCCGGTTCAAGCTGCCATATTTATTTACACATTTTAAAAAAAAGGTCATGGCATGAGAAATTGTCAATAGTATCAGTGGGTATCAATTTACATAGAGAATTTATACAGAGTATGATGGTGCAAATTATTTGAGAAGCAATCAGATTTTCCCACAGTAGGCTATGAAGCGCATATATTGATTTGTAATTGATCACTTTTCCTGCAAAATATTGGGGGTGGGTGGAAAATTATAAATATATCATATTATATATTATTATTATATGACAAACAGGAATGGGGGAAGGGGGTCAATCAATACATAGTAAGTGAATGACCCACTGGCTTTGAGTATATAAAATTGATTGAACTATTCATGTTTCTTCAATAGTTATGGTCTATTTCATCATTATTTCTGCCTAGTGTACTTTAGTTTATTCTGAAATTACTTTTGTTTGCTTTAGCAGGCTCTTCAGCTCATAATGAAATAATGCATAGACCTCTTGAGATCATCTGCTAATCAGACTATTATTTCCGCTTTTGTTAGTACTAATCATTGTGCTGGCTTGAGTCAGCATCACTAAGAGTTCAAGACAAAACTGTCCTCAGTAAGTTTAGAGTTTACAAAGTTTACTGTATTCACTCTTCAGTAAATGATCTCACTCTGACTGAGTGAGAAAGGGTGTTTATTCAAGCCATGGCAAACTATGCTTATAGATTTGGATGCACAAAGCGGTGAGAAGTGGTATTTTGCTCATTTAATTGCACTATTAGTTAGACTAATATAATCAGCTATGTCTTGTGTATTACTATTTTTATTAAACTAAATAACACTAAGAGCTATTGAGTTAATAGAATACTACATTTGAAGTTACTACAACAGAGCTTGGAGTACATGCTTTTTTATTAATTAAAAATACGCATTAATACTCCGCACATGGAATGCAAATAGACCCCCATCTAAGTAAATCAATCAGATGTTAATAAAGCTAAATAACTAATAAACACACTGTTAGTGATAGATATTTAGTAATTTACCTTAGGTGCTACATTTTCAGCTCTGCTAAGTTGGGAAGAAATTAACTAATATCATTGTCGATACTATGGTATCGAGTATCTATATACTACATATTACTTTAGACTTTATATCTATTCTTTAGACTAAAAATTAGACAATACTTTTATTTACTGATATAATTTAATGATTCTGAGCAGCACATGTTTATTTTTTAATTAGCGAAATTGGTTACAGAACGTACATTTTGATAATGAGTGAAACACGCAAAAATCAGAATCAATGATTCTGAACAATAATTACATCGTAGACTTAATGAAACTCATATAATGCATATTGCAAATTGATCAAGGTGTCATTAAAAAGTTTAAGATATAAAGAATAATACAGATTTTAATAGCTTTCTTATACAAGTGAGAATATCGTGACAAGAAATTAAACCGTTTATATCGATGTATCGATACAAAATATTTTTCAAATATGTCTACGATCCGGAAGTTCTGTCATACTGTGAATTTATCTATGCTTAATGCACAGCCCCCCCCCCCCCTTTTCCCCATTACAAATTAGGCATATACTACAACCCTGCGGTCTGTCGTCAAATACCCCAGCATGGATTTTTTTAATGAGCATGATACGTACGTTAGACCTACTTTATGATTAGGGACCGTTCACATTAAATTCACTTTAAGGAGTCCACGGGGGCATAGTCACAAAATGAGAAAATTCGAGTTACTTCTCCCATGCATTATTTTAACGAATTTATGGATTTCTATTAATAAATAATTACAATGATCTGATACTGAAGCAAGCTAGAAGAGTTTTGAAAATGAAAAAACAATGGAAAATAGAGCATTGCGCCATGATAATTTATTATGGTCCATTGGCGTCACTATAACTGATGTCGCCCAGTGCGGAAAATTCACGGTGTCACCCCCTCAAGACTTCCACCATGAGCAATGGTACATATTTCAAAATTTTCTGCAATAGACCTTAGAGAATAGGCCTATTATTTTTTGCCAAGTTTTTTCGAAGCACATTTGAAAACTTTTTTTAAATATAAAAACAAACGTTGTACATTTACCATTCAAATACAAGGTGTTTTTTTTTATTAAAAAAATGTGAGTGAGCACGTGAGTGAGCACTTGAAAGGGTGAGGGAGTGAACTAGCGAGTGAGCAAGTGAGTGAGCCCGAGAGTGAGTGAGCGAGCACATGGGTGAATAATCGAGAACGTGGGTGGGTCAGCGTGCATGTGGGGGAGTGAACTAGCACGTGGTTAAGTGAGCGAGCACGTGGGTGAATAATCGAGAACGTGGGTGGGTCAGCGTGCATGTGGGGGAGTGAACTAGCACGTGGTTGAGTGAGCGAGCACGTGGGTGAATCAGTAAACAAGTGGTTGAATGAGCGAGCGCGTGTGTGAGTAAACATGTGATAAGTGCGCGAACACATGGGTAATTTACTGAAAGAGCACGTAGGTGATTAATCGAGCACGTAGGTGAGTAATCGAGCACGTGGGTGAGTGAAAAAGCACTTGGGTGAGTGAGCAAGCACTTGGGTGAATAAACGATCACGTGGGAGAGTGATCGAGAAAGTGGGTGAATGAATAAGCACGCAGGGCAAGTGAGCGAACGCGCAGGTGAGTGAACATGATCGTGGGTGAGTGAGTATGTGGGTGAATAAATAAGCACTTTTTTTGGGTGAGTAAATTCGTGGGTGAGTGAATGACCGCGTGGGTAAGTGAGCAAGCACATGGATGAGTAAGTAAACACGTGGGTGAGTAAACATGTCGTTGAGTGTTCGAGCGCGTGGGTGAGTGGTAGAGCTCGTGGGTGGGTGATTGAGGACGTGGGTGAGTAAAAAAGGACTCGGGTGAGTGACCAAGCACGCGGATGAGTGAACGAGCATCTTGTGGGTGAGCGCGCTCGTGGGTGAGAGAACGAGAACGTAGGTGAGTGAGAAAGGTCGTGGGCGAGTGAGCGAGCACGTCGGAGAGTGAGCGAACACATGGGTGAATGAGTAAACAAGTTGTTGAGATAGCGAGCACGTGGGTAAGTGAGCGAGCACGAGGATGAGTGAACAAGCACGTTGTGTGTAAGCGCTCGTGGGTGAGTGAGCAAGGTCGTGTGAGAGTGAGAGAGCATGTGGTTGAGTGATCGAGCACGTGGGCTAGTGAATAAGCACGTGAATGAGTGAACGAGAACGTGGGTGAGTGAGCAAGGACGTGGGTTAACGAATAAGCACGTGTCGGAGTGAGCAGGGACGTAGGTGAGTGAGCAAACACGTCATTGAGTGAGTAAACACGTTGTTGAGTGATCGAGCATGTAGGTGAGTAAGCAAGGTCGTGGGTGAATGTATAAGCACTTGGGTGAGTAAAGAAGCACTTTGGGTGAGTGAGTAACGCATTGGTAAGTGATTAAGCAAGTGGGTGAGCGAACACATCGTTGATTGATCAAGATCGTGGGTGAGTGATCGAGCAGGTGGGTGATTGAGCAAGGTCTTGGCTGAGTGAGCGAGCACGTGGGTGAGTGAATGTGCACGTTGTGGGTGAGCACGCACGTTGGTGAATGAACAAAATGTGCCTAAGTGGGCAAGGTCGTAGGTGAGTGAGCAAAAACGTTAGAGGTTGAGCGTGAATGTGGGTGAGTGAACGAGCTATTGGGTAAGTGAGCAAGCACTCGGGTGAGTGATCGAGAACGTCGGTAAATAATAAAGTACGTAGTCAAGTGAGCGAGCACGTGCGTGAGTGAACAAGCACGTTGCGGGTGAGTGAACAAATACGTTGTGTGTAAGAAAGGTCATGGGTGAGTGAATAAGCACGTGGGTAAGTGAGCAAGCACGTGGGTGATTGAACGAGCATGTGGGTGAGATAACAAGCACGTAGTGGGTGAGCGCACTCTTGGTTGAGTTAGCAAGCACGTGGGTGAGTAAATAAGCACTTTTGGTGAGTAAATACATTGGTGAATGAACGAGAACATGAGTGAGTAAGCAAGCACGTGGGTGATTAAATAAGCCCTTTGGGTGAGTAAGTAATTACGTGGGTGAGTGAATGAGTGCCTGTGTAAGTGAGCAAGCATGTGGGCGTTAGTGAACGAACACATGGGTGAGTGAGTAAACACGTGGATGAGTGAGCGAGCACGTTCATGTGTGAACGTGCATGTGGGTGAGTGACTGAGCACGTGGGTGATTGAGCAAGGACGTGGGTGAGTGAGCGAGTACGTGGGTAAGTTAGTGAGTGAGCTCCTGGTTGAGTTAGTGAGCAAGCATTTGAGTGGGCAAGTGAGTGACAGAGCACGTGGGTGAATTAGCGAGCACGTTGGTGGGTCAGCACGCACGTGGGTGAGTGAACGAGCACGTGGGTGAGTGAGCCATTGACCGAGCACACGAGTGGGTGAATTGGTGAAAGGGGGGGGGCGAGCACGTGGTGTATTTTTTCAATAATTAGAGAAAAAGTCCAGACACTTGGGGTTGGATGGGGGGGGGGCTAAAGCTTACCATAAAGTCAGCCCCATCCTCCTCCTCCTTTCTGGGTATCTGCTCGTTTATTCAAATGAGTACTTCTTAAATCTTATAATTTGTAGGCTTATCTCTCACATTCCCGAAGTGGTATTTTAATAACATTAATTTCATATTACCAGTTCAGGACTCCCCAGTCAAACAAAGATCCTAACCTAAGTTAGTGAGTGAGCACGTGGGTGAGTGAATGAGCGAGCACTTGAGTGAATGAGCGACCACGAGGGTGAATGAGTAAATTAGTGATCAGGCCCCTAGCGTGCGGGGGGCTGCGGGGCTGGGCCCACCTGCGTTTTGTCTGGCCCCCCTCTGCTTGTTTGCTCTACTTAGTAACATTTATTTCCTGCCCCCCCCCCCCTGCTATTGGCCTGGCCCCTACTGTAGAATGCTTGTCCCCTGCTGTAGAATTTTCACGCTACGTGGCTGCAAGTGGTTGAGTGAGCGATCGCGTGGATAAGTGAGCAAGCACATGGGTGTGAGTGAGCGAGCACATGGGTAAATGAGTGAACACGTGGGTGAGTGAGCGAGCACGTTGATGGGTGAACAAGCACGCGGGTGAGTGACTGATCACGTGGTTGAGTGAGCAAGGACGTGGGTTGAGTCTGCGAGCACTTGGGTGAGTTAGTGAACAATCATATGAATGTGAAAGTGATTGAGTTACAGAGCTTTACTAAAGCCCCAGGCAATCTCCTCAAATTAAAGCACGCCAATTCATAATGTGGGAAAAAGGTTATCACCTTTGAACAGGGTTGGATTAAGGTCGGTCTTGGACCTTGGTACAAAAGAAAATAGTGGACTCCTAAAAATACATCAAATGGTACTACCATTATGGTATATATCTGGACCTAACAGGGACTCTCATAAATTGGGGAGAGCCGCATTCGCTTATCCATATTTAATGTAAGATAGAGGACTTAACATGTCCACATAAGTGCTATTTTGATGTGTTGTACTTTGTATGCTTTAAAATAATCGTCGTCGTCGGCATCCGTCCGTCTCGAGAGACGATGGTTTAGCTAAATTGAGTCTACAAGCACCGCCGGGAATGGCTGTGCAGTCCGACTCGGGAGTGGCAATCCCTGCCGCACTTGTCGCACTTGAATATAGATGGTTGTTGTAGCTGTTGTTGTAGCTGTTGGTTTTGTTGCTTCCGCCTTGATCTTTTCAGGGCAGCATTTTCCTGTCGCTCAGCCTCTGCTCGCGATGAACCCTACCGGGCAGCGAGCCTCCAGGACTGGCGGTCGGCTGCTTGGCTCTCCCAGGAGTTGGGGTTAATGGAGCACTGTTTCATATCCTTTTTGCAGGTGTCTTTGTAGCACATTTTAGGGCGCCCTGTTTTCCTCTGGCCGGTAACTAGCTCGCCATAGAGTAGGTCCTTCGGGATGCGGCCTGCGTCCATTCTTTTGACATGACCGAGCCATCTGAGGCGTCTCTCGCTGAGAACTGCGAACAAGCTGCTCATGTTGGCCCTCAGTGTTAGGGATCTTGTCTTGCCACTTGATCTGCAGTATACGTCGCAGGCACCTCATGTGGAAGTTGTTTAGTTTCCTTTCGTGCCTCGCGTAAGTGGTCCACGTCTCGCATCCATAAAGGAGGGTACTGAGTATGCAGGCCTGGTAGACGCGCAGTCTGGTATTCTCAGTGAGGCTGGGATTTTTCCACACACGTTGATTTAGTCTCGCCACGACTGTGGCTGCCCTAGCGATTCTGCAGTTGATCTCTGGGTCTATGGATAGCGAGCTGGAGATGGTGGACCCGAGGTAGGTGAAGTTCTCGACGACCTCTAGGGTGTGCCCATCGATGCCAATGCTTGGGGGAGTATCTGTACCCTGTGCCATGACATTCGTCTTTTTCAAGCTGATAGTCACCTATGGAAAGATAGAGCGGAAAAACGCCGATTGGTACGAGGACCACTGGGATTTAAAATAATACAACTCAATTATACAGGGGTGCTGTATAGAATTATATAAGAGCCGGGGGCCATCTTGAAGACCCCAGCTATCTTAACATCATTGGGGGCCCAATATTAGCATTTGGCTGCCTTAACATCTTTTTGCCAAAATGAACCTTAATGTATCCCTTTACCGGTGCCGAAGTGTGACACTGTGACATTAATGGTAGTTGGTATTTTTAAAACAGTTCTTCTGTCGATTTAATTCTATAATTTTCTGTATGTCCAATGCGATCGGCAAAAAAGTATTTTTAGTTTAACACGTACCATTGTAAGAACACACATACACAAGAGAAAACATTAGGAGCAACAGCGGGAATGCACTTCGCATTGGAGTAGTTGAAGTATCTGATCTAGAATGTCAGAGTGTGCAGAAAATTTTGTTACTAAATCTGAAGCAGCCAATTTAGTACCATAATTAATTTCACATTTATGTGTATGCTGAGCTGTCAATCAAGATTGTTGTCAATGATTGACTAAATCAGCAAGTCGGTCACTGTTAAGCAAGGCCGTACCCGGGGGGGGGGGCTAGGGGGCTTTAGCCAAAATCTAGCTCGCAAAGATGCCACAATAGCTAGCTATGACCTTGCTTGGGCCCCAGACCATTTCCACTAAAAGCTGCCATTCTGATCACCACTAGCTTAGTCAGATTATCGTACCTTAAGGTTTAATTAAGTTAAATCTAAGGACATGTGTCCCTAACATGAGTTTGGGCGGCACCCCCTTTCCCTCGAGGCCCTGATCATTTGACCTAATTAGTAGTCTTCCCTTACCTCTTCAATTAGCTTATCTCACATTTCGAAATCAGTGGGACGGGTGGCCGAGTGGTGTAGACACCTGAGAGTCCTGGGTTCGATCCTCGGTGAGACCCATGGGAATTTTTCCAGATGAAATGTGTTTTAAAGTCGTCCCACAAGTCCACCCAGCTTTAAATGGGTACCTGACTTAAGTTGATGAAGTAAAGGTGGCTGGGCGTTGTGCTAACCACACAATCCCTTCACATGCCGAGGTTATAGATGAATTCTACACTTCATCTGCCCGTTTGGATCATATAACCCCTCTCTCCCGACAATTTTGAAACTAGCGTAAAGGTGAAATACATTTCAAATGGTGAAATACTGCCCCTAATTTTTGAAAAAGTACCGTATTTTCGGACCCCCACCCCTCCGAATGCTAAATATTATTTTTCTTGTTTTTAGGATTATTAACTGGGTGCGCCCATAGATATTCTTTATATAGTCCATAGGATACGGTAAGTGCTGTTTAGGGTGGATTGTCCCTATCCTACGCCCTCACTTATGCAGGGCCGCCGAGAGGGGGGCAGGGGGGTCATTGCCAGGGGGCCCGCATCTGTAAGGGGGCATAAAGGGGGCCCGGCAGCCCCGACCATGTCAATTTTTTCACGACTCATTGTTTATTAAGGGGCCCGCAATGATGTCCTGTCCTGGGGCCCACGTTGGCTTTCGGCGCCACTGCACTTATGTACGCATTCTCCAACCCCCCCCCCACACATCTACCTACCTGTACGGAAAATCGTCGAGTTTTGAGTAATTTTTATTGTTTATTTTAAGTAAAAAAAAATGTTTGAAAAAATAGAGAGAAATGGAATTACACTTAAAAAATAATCATATGTTAAGCTATCATTTAAAAATGATATTCATTAGAATGTGTGGAGAATCGAACCTCACCTCTGACATTAAAACCAACACAAATCTAATATCTTAACCACTGTACTGCATGGTTTATGAATGTTTTTTTAAGGTTTAGAACTCAGTTACATGGTTTACATCTAACTGCGCAGGCGTAGACTACAAATAATCTGGACCGCTATTTGTAGTTTGCTTCAAATAGACACTTTCTAATGTGAATAGTATACTAGTTTACAGCAGTTTGAAAAAAGCCTACACCATAACAATGTCTGTGACCTACTCAAGTTACTAAATAAGACTGATTTTGACTGCTGATCATAAATATAAACAACAACAAAACAATTAGAAAGTAAATGTTTTACTCCTAATTAACAATGGAATGCAAGAATG
The DNA here is from genome assembly GCA_021962125.1 of Bulinus truncatus. NCBI lineage: Eukaryota > Metazoa > Mollusca > Gastropoda > Planorbidae > Bulinus > Bulinus truncatus. Next base: position 7,929,082 of record JAGDYQ010000007.1, read on the forward strand.
ATGCACATTTTCAAGACATGCCCACGGAATTGGACAGGGTTCTCTTTTACGCTTCTGATTATTTTGGAAGCAAAGCCTGTATTATTCCCAATGAATTTAAAAATCACATATTGACAGCTTTGAAAGTTGAAAAGAAGTATCCTTCTACATATGTTCATCCCAATTCATTATGCTCACGTAATTGCACAGAGTGCTTATTGCTTTGTGCAATAGCAGCATCAAATGCTGTTTTCAATTACAACTTTAATGAGGTCAATGAAAAGAGAAATTCAGAGGAATTAAACTCTACATCTAGTAGTACTCGGTATACAAAATTTATTGATGATTGGTATAAGGAGACAGCAGATTTATTAATAGCTAATAATGTAGCTAATTTACTAGTAAGTGTAATCTTTGACCTCTCTCTTTAATGACTCTATTGGCACATTATTATTATTAACATGCTAGTCAAAAAGCCTGCTTAGGCTGCTACAGCAGATAATAGTCATTCAGATTCTGAATCAGAATAGACTTAAAATACTGTTAAAGTAAATACCTATTGAATGCCATTAATTTCCATATACATAACATTTTTGTTGAAACAAGCGCTCTTGCTTTACTTTTTAAGCAGTTTTTCCATCCACTACTTCTATAATTAAAAATTAAGAACATTATTGTATTTTTTTTGCTAAGTTAAATATTAACCATCTTTAAATACCAAGTAAAATCGTCTGTTTAATACTTACTCTGGAAAAAAAATCATTTTGAATTTCTGTAGCTCCACCCACTACTTTTATAACTTCAAGTTAAAAAAATAAAATTTTATGGCATAAAAACCTTTTTTCCTTAAATGAAAAATATCATTTCATCACCGACAATCATCTTAATATTAACACTGATTTTTTCAATCGGAAAATTCAATTACTTCTATTCGTTAATTCAGAGTAATAGTGTCCAAAATATTCCTATTCTAAATAAAATACCTAAACATCTCACTGCTAACATTTTCTTACAATGTCATTATCAATATTTAAAATCATCAATTAATTTGTTGTATATGATACATATTCTAATTAATTTAGATTTCCACTACTGCTAAAATTGTGATTTGTAATTCTCCTTGGTAAAAGAAATGCATATTTGAAAAAAATCACTGATGAAAGCAATTAGAATATATCATTCATGCATGGGAAAATCCAATTACTTCTCGTCATTAATAAAAAAAATAGCATCTGCACAACTTTCTCACACTGAACATCATCATGACTTTGAAAACATGTAAATAAACACAGCAGCTTTTTAAACACTTTTTGATTCATACTTTAGAAAATTCACATCTTTGTATATTTTGTTTATCCTGAAAAATATCTATACATATAATTCACAACTTCAAGACGCAGGACTATTTATATATTGTGGAATTCCCGAATACGTCGACAACTCGTGACACCGGAAAAAAAACACTATAGTATGGAGGCGGGAGTGCTGGATCACAGCAAGCGTGTTGTTTAAAGTGGGTCAAGATGGATCACTCAGGAAGTCTTCACCCGTCAGCTATAGATGTTTAAAATGTTTCAAAATAAATTTCGCTTTACAGAAAAAATACTTTGCTTTGTCATTGTGTCCGTATCAAAGATTGTGTCATGTCAGTATCAAAGATTGTCTCAGTATCTTCCCCCTTTCTTTGCGGCGTATGATACGATGCGGGACGACTAGCAAGGATATAATTAAGGTTTCCATCGTGTAGTAACCAATTTTTTTGTTAAAATTTTTTTTACGCCACCATTGCCAGCATGATAGGGTGTAGTGTGCCTACCACACCAGCCTTTTTTTCGGCGCTGATGCATGTCTGCCATGCCTACAGAGCGACGGGGTGAGTGCCCGCTAACATCTGCCGACATGGCAGAAAAAAGGGTTTTAAGACCTGCCCAGACTGGCCAGACCGGCAGGGGATGTGTACTGCTGATTGGCTAGAATGGCAAGGCAAGGGGTTTTTTCCTGCCACTTGGACAGGGGAGGGTGTAATGTGCCTGAACCCCTGCCCAAATTGGCAGGCTGCGAAGGTGTGCTTGAGTGGGACAGAGTGGAGGGGTGTTGTGTGCCCACATCTTTGTATATTTTTTTTATCCTGAAAATCTAAGGATATAATTAAGGTTTTCATCGTGTAGTAACCAGACTCATAGGGCCTAGAATTTGTGACACACTGACACTAAGGAAGTAGGATTCAGACATTTTAGGTATATAACAACATGATGGTATCTCAAACCATATAATTTCATTATAGATAGGCCTATTTTTCAAAAGTTTATTCAAAGTTCTTTAATACCTTCAGTATTCTAATTTTTATTCTAGGCCCTATGCTTTCAAAAATAACATAACAAAACCTTCCATAAACATATTGTTAGATTCTTCTGGAAAAAACCCAAATAATACACCAAAGAGTGTTTTTATTAGCTCAATTTCCACTTTATAAGCTCCCTTTATTTGTATTTGTTATTTAACTTTTGATATCATCACTCTTAAAATTGAATATAGAAATATATATAATAAAAATATATATCTATACATGTGAACTTCTGGATTTCTGTCTGTCTGTCCACATACTAAAAATAGATCCACTTTTCTTAATGTTCACTGCATAATTCATACTGAGCATCTTATAGCTAAATAGGCTACTTCAAATATAAAAATATGTTGGAGGTTGTTTTGCAGATTGTGAATTTAATTAAAACAAATGCCTAAACACATAGAAAATTTAAGAACTGTTTTAAAGAGGTGTGAAGAAACTAGAAGTTTCCCAGCAATTTATCCTCATGCTGTATTGTATGCAACATGGTTGTCACTTAAATATTTTAATAAAATTTACAAAGAAAAGCTAGAAATTGAATCTTTGCTTTCTGACATAATGTCTTTTACAGATGTGCCATGTACAAGCATTGGAAATGTTTCATGAGTGATGTTTGTCTTCTTGATCAGTACTGGGTACTCTGCAAGTTAACTATATAGAAGGCCTAAGGTTATTCACTCACTATGAATAATAAAAGTTATGTTAGTTTAATGAGCTATAAAAATATTTTGAAAATTTGTTAAAGCTTACATATTTGTTGAGACATTCATCGTAGCTTTGTTACTTTCATTATTTTTGTGATCACCTGAGAATTCTCAACTCTGCAGTCTAAGCCTAAGTTTCTGTTACTTTGTCATTCTTAAACTAAAAATACAAGAAAGAGAAGATATTTCTAAGGGTATTGCTTATAAAAATAATTAGGGCTGCTGATTAATCACCATTAATGCGATAAAAATTTATGAAATTAAAATTGTTAATTTTAGCCTAATACATTAACTCCCAGAGTTCCAAAAAACTGAAAAAATTTTTCACTTCTATTAACAAAAATTCGTCAGAGCAGATCAGAACTAGAATACAGGGATAAGGGGTAGGGGGAACTGTTATGTTGATTTGAAATTAATGCAGCTGGATGACTTTGAGCTGAGACTTGTAAATAAACTGGTCTGAATAAGTAATTTAATAGATATATTGGCTAATACTGATGCAATTGTAACAATAAAAAAACTGATCCATAAACTAGACTGACTTGTTTATTATGCTATTGTGTAGAATATAAGAAGGATGGTCAGGTGTGACACTTCAGTTTTTCTATATAGTAAAAAAAAATTACTAGTAAAAAACTTAGTAAATTAATTAGCATTAAGTAAGTACAAAAAGTAAAAAAAATTAAAGAAAAAAAAAAGGTTCATTGGGAACTTACGAAACTCACTGACGAGGTGCATACAGCTTTAAGAATCATATTTGGCCACCTCTGGAATATAATGACAAACAAGTCTGAATACAAATAATAATTGAAATATTTTGTTTGGGTTAAAGTTGTCTAAATTTATTTAAAATTTGTAATCATGTGTTATTTTTTTCATTAAAAATTTTAATCTGTATTATTAGATAATTGATTTTTTTTAATCTTCAGAATGGAAAAAAATATTACAAAACCATTACTTGTTTTATACCAAACAAATTCTATTAAATGATGTAAAATTCCAGTATATTAAATGAAATCTAACAAAGAATTCGAAAAATGTTTTTTGTCACAGATCAGACATCTATCATGTAGTTGCATTTTTGTCTCTTTATCAAGCTAAAGAAAACTCTTTTAAGTTTGATGAAAAGGAAATTCATTTCAGTAAATGTAATGTTTATTTCAAATTCAAAACAGATTTATTTGCATGTCATATTTTTCTTAGGAGGGCCATGTGAATTCTGCACTTGGTAGAAGAAAGAAATACTGATAAAGGTTTGATTGATAGTCAGTAAAAAAAACAAACAAGAAATCATTAAAAATGAATGTGAAAAATAATTGTAGAAAATGTTAAATATATATGGTCGAAGTCTATTTTTATGAGTAACTTTGTTATAACATCAGCACAACTTTTGAATAAAATTTTCTATGATGTGAGGTCTTGCAGTGCATTGTACTTGCTGCTTTTTCTGACAAGCTTTTTGTGATCAATACTGAGTTAATAGTTCATCTCTCTCTTACTCTGTCTTACTCATTGTGCTTCACCTTTTGTATAGTCAACATTTGAGTATAGAGGAAAGGGGGGGGGTAATTGCCATTGTACAGATCGATTATAAAGAAAATAGTAAAAAAATCCTCATCAAATAAACAGAGAGGTGTGTAAAATGTGGCAAACATTGCACAAAGTTTGATTCATGTAAAGAATAATGCCATGTCCTATTTCCACGAATTCCTTACAACAAAAAGCTAAAGCAGGTGTCACTGGATAACACTTATCAAAAAGATTACAGTGAGCATTAAAAACAACATAAGACATGCACATTAATTACATTTGGTTACTATATATTCAATTTAAAATATACATTTTTATTCATTATTATGTATAATCGTATTTTTACTTTTTTAGAACCAACTATATGAGTTTCTATTATTTCTTTTGGTGAAATCTGGGCTTTGATATATTAAATGCTTTGGATAATGAGCACTAAAGTTGTATAAATTTATAAAGTTTATTGTAATCATATTTATTATTTTTTCTTTCTTTGAAGGTTCCACAAACATTAATGATCATAAATGAAGAATGCAGATCAAATTGCATCACAGTGATATTTGGATTTGTTAAGAGACTCTGTTATCATCTAGATTATTTTCAGAAATAAACAGTTAATACCAAAACTTTAAATCATGTGCTATCTTCAGACTTTATTTGTTCATTTTTGTCTTCTAAATTTGATGCAACACAGAATACATTCTCAAGTATAAAGGAAATATGTTGAATACTTATTACTACTGAGCAAAGTTATTAAACAAGGATTAAAAACAAGTGAAAGTTTTATGAACTACAGTGGTTGTCTTTGTTATTTACTTCAGACACTGTTCAGTTTTACCTTATACAAATGCATTTTTTTTTCGTACTACCTTTAAAACTCAAAGTAGACTTTAATATGTTCAATGTATTTAAAACTTGTTAGTGATTTACTTGGTTCTATATTTCTTCATGGGAAATCTCTTGTTCCTCAATGTGTTATTGATCTGAGTAATACATTTTTCCCCACAGCTTCTGAATAATTTTCAGAATGCTTCTTCTAGTGGTTTGTTGTCTAAAAATAGTTTTGTTAGCACTGATATCCCAATAACAGAATCTTTCCCCCCAATTAACCATTTCTGTTATGTCTAAACTAATCTTGGAAGTAAGTTTAAAATCATGTGCCATTAGTTTAACAGAAAAAGATCGACAACCACATTTGCTGTTGCGGATACTCTACATTCTATCTGGTTAGAAATGCAACATTTGATATCTTCAGAAGTGGGTCCTATACCCAGTGTTTTTGGTGACACAAGATGACAAATGAGATAATCTCTCTTTTGTGCTTACTAAAAATATGGACACAGTTAAACAAGTGTTAGTAAATGTTTTACTAAGTGTTAAAACAAGTACAACCTTAAAATTTTCTGATATTATTTTTTAATAAAGTGTAAAACGGTCATTTCTAAAATAAATAAAAAAATGCTACTCTCTTGTATTAATTGCCGTATCATTATATTTTTTGTATTTTGTTTTTTTTTCCATAGGGTAGGTACATTCTTTACTGTCAAGATAGTTCAATGCCTTTCACTGTAATACGGTTGTTGCTTACATTTGTCCTCACAAACTCTTCAACCAATTTGTACATTTTGTAAGTTATGATCATTTGATACTTGCAGATTTTCTTACTTCTCCAGAAACTGAATTCTTAAATTATTTTACTTTGTATTTGCATGCTGTGATTGACAATTGGGATTATTTTTATAGTTCACACAATGCACATTTGGATAGGTTCACATCTGTGGACCATGGATGCAGAGTAGGGAACTCAGAATTCCATGTATTCTGTCTCAAGAGAGGATATGAAAATAAAACGCCCCATAATTTTCATGAAACGATGCAGATTTTCGAATGTATTACAGATAGCAATTCAGCTTCTCAAGTATTTTAATGAAAAATAATTCTGAGAGGAATGAGAAGGTTCAGAATACTTATTGTAAAAAACTAACTTGTGTCATATTCAGATCTTCAGAATCTGATGAAAGCAATGAAGATCTGCAGTTTTTTTTGCCCAGTAGAATTGTCAGTTGTTGAGAAAAATCTCAAGCCACAATATGCAGGTCAAGGAATTGCTTTATTTAACCGTGAAGTATTGGTAGAAAGAAATAATTTCAGTGTTCCTAAAACTGCCATCACAAGAAATAGTTAAAGTTTTAGAAATGTTTATTCGCCTCAGGCTATATATTGAAAAGAATGCAAGACAAAAATCTTTTCCCATATAATGCTAAACCTTTACTTAGATTA
>JAGDYQ010000007.1:7936418-7952697 GCA_021962125.1 Bulinus truncatus
AAACTGGAAACCATTTGATTCTCAAAAATAAAAAAAAAGTACATAGATGTGATGAACTTTTGTGTAAAAATAAGACACCTTTTATATAGAAATAAAACAAAAGACTGGGCTGCCAATTGGAATATTTTTTGTACACTGATCTAGATATTTTTGGCTAAATCTAGACATAATAGACTGCTGTCTAATAATGTTTTATAGATAATTTTCCTTTGTCACGTTAATATAAAAATTGTATTATTCACCACATATTTAGTTTATTCTAGATATTTTGCCTACATTCATATAGGGTTTATATTTTAGTGAATTGGAGCCATTGGCCTAAATTAGGCTATTCAAAAATCAACAGTCTAAATTAAAAAAAAACACCCGTCTGCTCTGGGTGCGGTACATGGAGGGCAGGGCACACACAACAAACCATGATACCTCCTACCTAAATCATAGATATCAATAACCTGATCGATTACATGCCTAAAAATGGTGTTTTATTTTCTGAAAAGAGGAAGTGGCGATATAGGTGACTGACGAATAAATTTGGACATCTTTTTAATGAAATCAAATTGAAAGGGAAAAAAAGTGGGCCGTGAATTGTCAAACATCTTTAGAAATTCACAGAAGTGAAAAAAATTGCAGAAGATATAACAGAACTAACAAAGTGTCTGGTGGCTGAAGTCCTCCATTTTTTACACAGTGTTACCTTTAACCTAGTTCGGCATTTGTCCCGACAGAAGTCAGTACAGTCTAATAACCCTCATCAATGTTAGTATTATATATTCATTGAACTCTAACCCTGTTAAATGTTCTACATACATGTATTTCATTCATTTGGAAGTACTAGCTGTTGGTTGAGCTACAACTTGACTTCAGTTTTTCACGTTTTATTTTTATCTCGGTTTGGACTCGTCCAATGGGGTAACACTTCCATTCATTCTTCTCAGAAAATTCACTGCACTCCTGATAGTTATTATTTATATTTTTTTTTGTTTTATTTTCTACACAACATATTTATTTAAACACTTTAAATACATTGTTTTGTTTTTTTTTTAAATTATAACATTGTTATGTTTTTATTTTAATTCTCTTAACTAAGGATGTCGTTGGCGGAACGAATGGACACATCATTAGATGCTTTAAAACGTCCTTTCTGTTGGCGTTTAGACTTGGTGGCGCCCATCTCCTCTCCAAATTAGCGGCGAATGTTTTGGCTTTACTAGGTATTGAACCCTGTGCCCTTTGCATGTCGAGTCGAGCTTACTATCGACTTCGCTATGTTTATCTTCAATTTATTGTCTTTTGATGCTCACAGTCAACAGGTCCGTGAACTTCAGGAGCGCCTGTGGCTCTTCTTAAATTTGTTTCATACCCAGAGCCCATCTCAGTATGGTTTTATTATTTAAACTGTTAATTTTTTTAAAGTGAAAAAAAATCCCATCACATTGTGTCATATATAAAAAAGCTTGTTGTCTATTATGGTGTGTTAGTAAATGATCTATCAAACATATACGCCATTTAATAAACAATAACAAAAAGTTATCGCTATAGTCCAACACAATATTATTTTAATCAACATGCCTAATTAGTCATTTATGATTATCAAACTACATCCTTGATACACGTGGGTTCCACAACTACCCCCACACCTCAGTTAACTCACACACCTGACCTCTTCCTACAAGGTCCAGCCCTACACTGACTAATTACTTACATCCATGATATCCACTGTCCAGCATCCAAACGTAGCCGTAGCTTATCAGTCAGACTCTAGTGTAGCAATGCATGGACCATTCAGACTCTAGTGTAGCAATGCATTGACCATTCATACTCTAGTGTAGCAATGCATTGACCATTCAGACTCTAGTGTAGCTATATTTTGACCATTCAGACTCTAGTGTAGCTATGCATTCAATACAAATACTCACCCATGCCTTCACGCACGCTTACACACACACATAATGACAGTCACTCTGTTACACAGTGGTAGCCGAATACGGCTCTAAGAGAAGCTTCGATGAGTTTTGTTTGATTCCCAATGATATAGTTTATTACCATAATTAATTTTAAAATAAATTTTGATGAATCGACAAGAATGCAACTGTTGTAGTAACTTTTCATTCTATAACTGCTTAGAGATTTCAGTCCTCAGTATGCCATGCCATGTTATAACTAAAACAGCCCTCAATATGTCATGCCATGTTATAACTAAAACAGCCCTCAATATGTCATGCCATTTTATTACTAAAACAGCCCTCAATATGTCATGCCATGTTATAACTAAAACAGCCCTCAATATGTCATGCCATGTTATAACTAAAACAGCCCTCAATATGTCATGCCATTTTATTACTAAAACAGCCCTCAATATGTCATGCCATGTTAAAACTAAAACAGCCCTCAACATGTCATGCCATGTTATAACTAAAACAGCCCTCAATATGTCATGCCATGTTATAACTAAAACAGCCCTCAATATGTCATGCCATATTATAACTAAAACAGCCCTCAATATGTCATGCCATGTTATAACTAAACAGCCCTCAATATGTCATGCCATGTTATAACTAAATCAGCCCTCAATATGTCATGCCATGTTAATACCTTCTGTTATTTACGTTTGACCTGGTAAAATAACAAGTTATAAAAACATATTCAAAATGTTTTATATTTTTTTTTTAATCCCACCATGTTATCTCTGAGTGTTTTTTTCTTTATTTTTGTAAAATTCTAGACATTGGTTAAGAAAGACCTTGATCTATGTATTTTATTATCTTCTTTTCTTGAGAAAAATGTTGTCAGATTACATTTTGTATTTCTGTGTGAACAAATAATAACTGATCCAGTTAGGCTCGAAGACAACCATCACTTTCTCAGAGATACTTTTTTTTCTTTTTAAATGACAAATCGTATTATTTCAATTTCTAAGCATTGTGTTTAGTTTATATTTAAAAATTAAAAACCTGTGCACACTTTTACAAAACTTTTGTTTCTAGTCTTAACAAGAGCAGTGACAAATTGACTAAAAATGTTTACGGAAGTCAAGTGTGATGTGACTTGAAAGATGTGCTAAACACATAGAAACCATTGCGTAATGTTCACAATTATAATAAAGGACATGTAAATAAAATTGCATTATTACTGACAGCATTTTAAATTACTATTACAAACAGAGTTGAACGAACAAATTTTATTTTAACTACAAAAACAACAACAACTCATTTTTGGCCCAACAGGGAAAGCAATTGTGAATAAATAAATCATGAAAAGTAAGAAATGTTTTTATCGCTAACAATAAATAGAAGAAGAAAATAATATGTACTAATAAAAAAAATAACATTAAAAAATTGAAATCAAAAAAATATTTTGATTTTTTTAAGTTAAAAAAATAAAAAAATCTAAGTAAGAAATATTAAATTTCTACTAACATGTAAAGTAAATTTCTACTAATATATAGAGATAAACTATGGGTTGACAAATAACAGCTAGAAAATGGTTTTTTTTCTATTCTAATAAAATATAGAGATAAACCATAAGAAAATCAATAACAGTAAGAAATATTTAAGTCAAATAAACATTTTGATTTAAGTAATAATTTTTTTTTAAAAAAAAGCTAAGTAAGTGTTGAATGTTTTCTTTGTAAAAAATAAAAAAAAATGTTAAAAAAACTATGAAGTAAATAAATAACTAATAAACAGTAATAAATTTTTGCAAACAAATGAAGACTTTGATTTCTTCCTTCATTGTTTCAATTCAAACCTCAGTCGACAGAACTAAAATCGGGTATCTTAATACATGAGCTAACGCGGGGCCGCTGTGAGAAATTCTAGGGGCCCCTCATAAACAATAATAACAGAGTGCCCTCTATCCCACTGCCCCTCCCTTAATTTAGAAGCAAAAAAAAATTCGAAATCGACGGGGGCCCGATTAAAGTCAAGGGGCCCCTTTTGTTTTATGGTGGGTTGTCTTTTTTTTTTGGGGGGGGGGGTTGCCTCCCACCTCGCATTGTATAATAAAGCTATCTTTTAAAACTACTTTGAAAAGTTTCCAAGCAAATCTTTCCAAACATTTCATTATCAATTGTTTAAAATGTATTTATTATCTTCAATGGAAACACTCTTTTTCTTTTTTTTTTGAAGACCTTGTCATACAAAAAAATTACTAACAGATAGTACAAGACTATGAATAATAAGTTACTGATAGTTCAAGACAATAAATTATATAGGTTAGTGATAGTATAAAGACAATAAATAATAAGTTACTGATAGTTCAAGACAATAAATTATATAGGTTAGTGATAGTATAAAGACAATAAATAATAAGTTACTGATAGTTCAAGACAATAAATTATATAGGTTAGTGATAGTATAAAGACAATGAATAATAAGTTACTGATAGTTCAAGACAATAAATTATATAGGTTAGTGATAGTATAAAGACAATGAATAATACGTTACTGATAGTTCAAGACAATAAATTATATAGGTTAGTGATAGTATAAAGACAATGAATAATAAGTTACTAATAGTTCAAGACAATAAATTATATAGGTTAGTGATAGTATAAAGACAATGAATAATCCAAGTGAAACATGAAAATGACGGCAGGAATCCCCTTAGTTTGCGATTGAAATAATAATAATATAATAATAGCGATCTGGTCGCTGCGTTAAATCGAAAGTAAAGAATTAATATAACAGTATTCCAGTTTAAAATACAATCATGAAAAAAAATCGGATCTGCCCCAAACCAAAAAATAACCTCGCCTGCCGATCAAGCCTAAGGGGATATAACTCTATGCAAATGTTTTGCAGGGTACAGCTAGTATATTATTATTAGTAATATTATATTATTTTAATTCTTTTTACCTAGTTCTAATTTTTTTTTTATTTTGGCAATTTAAAAAAAAAATAACCAAATGTATTAAATTATCAAGGCGTCTGCCATATTTCATCTGTGGTGAGGACCAGGCCCGTAGCCAGGTCAAAGTAAGCAGGGGGGCACCAATACCCAGCAAGGTGGCGCCTTCTCATTTTAGTTACTTTTTCTTTATTTTTTCCTCTTTTTCTTCTTTTTTAAGCGGGGGGGGGGCACTCCACATCTAGCGGGGGGCACGGCCCCGCTGTGCCCCCCTCGGCTATGGGGCTATTGAGGACAAGAGTATCGTTTGTAATGAAAACAAAAATAAATAATAACTTAAAAAAAAAAATAATAGCTAAATTTAAAAAAAAAAAAACAATTATCCGTTTTTTTTTATCATGACAGCCACTTTTTAAATATATACAGTCATATGGACATAACTGTTTTTTATCAAGAATAAATTATTTAAAAAAAAAAAAAAAATCAAAAAAAAAAAAAAAAAAAAAATTCATTTTAAGATTTGTTTCGTAGAGTATCGCAGAATATTTTGTCGTTTCTTAGGTCTATGTATATCTTACATTATCGTAATAAATTTATGGTGTTCAATTTGTTATTAAATGAGAAGCTATCATAAAATAAATATTTACAGAAATCGTTCAATTAATATTCTGTGTTATGTTACACAATTTAAATTTTAAACCAAAATTATGGATACCTCAATATAATGTAATATTTATATTGTTTAAATTGTTTTTATTTCTAAAATATGTCTGTTTCTAATGTACAATTATTTCCCTTTATTACTAACCTAACACGTCACATTTTTTTTTCATTTTTTGACTATTACGTCACATGAATGAATTGAATAAGGGTTGAGATTGAGTAGCGCCGTACAAAACGTTTACAATGCAAACTAACCCATTTATGATGGGGGCTTCACACAGAGGGTGTATGGAGGGGGCCCAGTTCGAGGAGGGCCCCCAGAATATTTTTTAAACTAGATATTAAGTACATTATCTCATGTCAAAATGTAGTGGCTTCCGAAGATGCCTAAAATCCCTTGGTTCGGCATTGGCTTCACAGAACTATAATGTTGAAAGCTTTGATATATCTTTCTTTTTTAAGAGGCCCAATGTTTTCTGCGTCTGCGGCCTCAACTGCATTGATGGAATACTATGTTTTTAATTGAAGGTCAGTTAAAAGCTACACAACGATTCTTTCTTCTCGGGACCAAGCTTGAGAAGCGTCAAAAAATTATCCCATGTCAAAATTCAGGGGCCCCTAACTCCCTATGTTCTGCACTGCCGGGTCGGCAATTTTTCATAGTTAATTGTACTATGCTACGATGTGTATAACAGTAAATAAACCACCTGTTAAACATGTAGCGTTTTGCTTAACACAAGCACTCACTCACGTCTCTCTTTTTTTTTTTAAATACGCCATGTTGAACATCATAAAACATTAAATGAATAACTGTTTGGAAAGGAGTCCATTAAAATATTATGAAGGAATATGATTTTAAGAGTTGTTGTTTATGTTTACCTTTAGTGAGGATTATTTTCTTTGGGAGGAACTATTTAACATATGAACTTTATTTGATGTATTATTAGGTGTCCCTATTCTCAATTGTAATTTGGCTACAATAATCTGTTCATGTCCTTGGGGCCACTGCAAGTATATAGACTGATGGTTAACGCGCTAAAATATATATCACCATTTTCAACTCCAATCTGTGTGCCTACTCGCCGGTCCGGGTACCGGGCCTTTGATAACTAGTAATTATAAAAACATTGTACGGCATTAGATTCCAAGTAAATTAGGTGTGTAAAACATGAGCAAGGGCTTTGATTGTCCCAATCCCATCCAAGAACTTGAGTTTTAATGGATCATCTTGTGGTTTAGTGTTCTTTGATTTTTTTTTTTTTTGAAAGTTAATGAAAATATTAAGTTTTCACAACTTGTACATTTTTTAACTTTAAATCATATAAAACGGATTAATACGTTAATTCTAATTTAATTATTCGTGTTCAATTCTCTTTATTTCAATGCAAGTTTAGAATATTCGAATGCAGAATGGGCGTAGCTATTACATGAAATAGGAGTACGGATGGTCGTGCGGTAAAGCGCTCGACTGTCGACCTGAAGGTACCTGGTTCGATCTCCGGTGAGGACCAAGGAATTTTTCAGGTCTTGGCTCAAGTTCCCGATATATCTCCAGTGGTGTCTCCATGGCCATTGCACTATCAACTATGGTAGTGATGAAAGAAGGGCACCATAAAAACCGTCCCATTAGATATTTATAGGATTTAAGAGACTTCATCTCATCCTTACAAGGACTTCACATACACATTACATGAAATAAACTAAATACCCCTGATGATAAGCTCTAGATTAACGAAAATAAGCTGTGAAAATCACATTACTCCTGGTACAAAAAATGAGAAATTCTTGTTTATTAAATCCAAGCTCGATATATATGGCACTAGAATATTGAAGCATTACAGTATTTTTTGAATCTTTGTTTCTTGATAAGCCTAAGCTTTAGTATCGAAGAACAAATCCTCAGTAATCTGCGGTGGCAGCTCTGATATGTGCACTAATACCAGTTTGAATATTTATTTTATTATTTTTTTTTTTTTGAGATAAAATGTCAGCACCGCTGCACGATAAAGTTTAAGGCAAATCTTTCTCATGTGTCACTCGAGTTTAAAATTGTAAAAGTTCTGAATCAGTTTTTTTTCCAATATTTAAAATCATGTGAATGTATTTTTGGGTTTCTCACAAACTTGATTTTTTTAATTAGTAAGTACTACATAAACGTTATGGCGATTACATTAATTTATAATCATACTTTTAATATTACTAAAATAAAAGATCAAATAACTCAATAAAGTATTTAATCATCAAGGGAAAAAAATGTCAATCATCACACCCGATGTTTTCACGCATTTAAGACAGTTTATAGTTAGCATAAAGGTGGCGTACTGGTAGCATAAATATGGCCAAAAAATAGAGAAAAAGCTGGCGTAAAGGTGGCAAAAAAAGATTTTAAAAATTGAGAAAAATATAGCATAAAGGGAGCAAAAATGTGTCGAAAAGTTGGCCAAAAGTTAGCATAAAGGTAGTGAAAATGTGTCGAAAAGTTGGCCAAAAGTTAGCATAAAGGTGGCAAAAATGTAGCGGAAAAGCAGCATAATCTAGAAAACTCTGAAGCATTTTTATAGTCCGATGCTCTGAGCTTACCGAAAAATTATAACTCAGGCAGCAGAGCTTTTATAATTGAATCGATAGAACAAAATATATACATTTCAGCCTATGAATGGTTTGAAAGTGGCTTAAAGGTGAAAAATAACTCAAAACAGAGAATATGTGAGTTTGGGTTTTACAGCACTTTCGGTTTACGAGGCATTACATTTCAAAGTTATATTCTATGAATCGTTAATTTTGTGAAGTTTTTGAGATATTGTATGAACACGTTATATATATATATATTGTTATGAGCTCTTTTGTAGATACTCTATAAACACACAGGATCACAGCTAAAACTCAAACACTGGTTTATGTGTAATATAAGTTAAGTTGAACTTTATTTAAGCTACATGTGACTGCATTTTAGTACAATTCCATCTATTTCAATCTCTGAATCTACAAAACTAGCTCTTCGTCAAAACTCAAATCTAACACTGCCCAAAACTAACTTAAAAACTGCTCGTTCGTTTCAATGGACTCCTGGTCCCCGAAATCGGTGGGTGGGAAATAGGGAGAGGGGCGTATCTGACATCAAAGCCTGACTGGGACGTCCAGTAGGGCTTTGTTGTTGGTCGGTGACCAAAGGCGGGAAGTCGCACCTTTGTCCAGCTCCCAAGCGCTTTGATCTGCGCTCTGCTGCCCATGGCCCTTTAGGGGGCGGAGATGATGAGGAACGTGATATGGGGGTAGCTGTGTTATTGGTTACTACCATCTTAACACATATAATTCGCTACACCTGCGACTTACCCGAATGTTTTCTTTTCCTCTCATATGCGCCCTTAAGGCAAACAGTGCCGCCGGGGCGCAAAGCATTAGGCAGAAGGCGTCGCAACACGGGTCGCCCATGTCTTGGGCGATAATATATTGTTGCCAAAAAGGACAGCAGCAGCTCATCAGACCTGATGAATTAAGAGGATTTATCTCCTTTACATTTCAGGCATAAAAGTATGTTGATCTGCAATGTTACTTTTAGATTACTTGCTAAAGTAAAGCGCTATGCAAATATTTACTATAATGCTGACAATATTATATCATTAGATGTTTGATAGTAATTACCAATATAATAATGAATATATTATGAATAGGATAAAATAGATAACATTAAAATTGTTTCAGGTATAGCTTGCAGAAAAGATGAAAAAGAACCCAATAATGGTTCTCGAGTTGGGACGATGGGGTGACAGTCAGAATTGTCCGCAGTGCATTGGAGAGGCCTCCCAAAAGTGGCCATGATGGGGGCTTAGGAAAGTCGAGCAGGCACTCAATGCCAAGTTACGTACTGGGCAATGTGCAATTGTTGTGTACTTTGAGATGTTAAGGTCCAATGTCGATTCCATTTACCGCCACTGCAGAGAAGTGGAAGAAACCATGGAAAATGTGCTATTCGAGTGCCCCGGCATGGCTGACCACAGGGTTGACCAGTCGGGTTCATGGTTGCTATTGACCTGTATGACAGCTCCCAGATGTTGAGAAACAAAACAAGATTGATTTCACGAGAAATATATATATATATATATATATATATATATATATATATATATATATATATAGAGAGAGAGAGAGAGAGAGAGAGAGAGAGAGAGAGAGATAGATAGATGATAGATAGATAGATAGATAGATAGATAGATAGATAGATAGATAGATAGATAGATAGATAGATAGATAGATAGATAGATAGATAGATAGATAGATAGATAGATAGATAGATAGATAGATAGATAGATAGATAGATAGACTATAGATTGTATGAAATTGAACAGAATAAACGCAAGTTCAATTATCCTAATTTCCCGAACCAAACTTCGCTTCCAAACGCTCGCTCACATAAATGGCAATTACATTTTATTTTTTGAGGTATGACAGTAAAAAAAATGGGTTCGAAACTAGGAAATAAAAGTTATTACACAAACAGCAGGCGTAAACATGTGTACAAATGTGTATCGTTTCAGTCAGTCACTGTTGTTTATACCTTTGAAACACTTTCTAGTCAGTTACATGTGTTTATGTCTCTTGAACGCATTTTATTCAATTGCAGATGTTTATGTCTATCAAATATGATTTAGTCACTTAGAACTCCTCATGTCACCGAAGTACCAACAAATCACTTACAATTCTCCATGTCACTAAAATACGATCTATTCACTTACGTCTCCATGTCACTAAAATACGATCTATTCACAAGTCTCCATGTCACTAAAATATGATCTATTCACAAGTCTCCATGTCACTAAAATACGATCTATTCACTTACAATTCCCCATGTCACTAAAATACGATCTATTCACAAGTCTCCATGTCACTAAAATACGATCTATTCACTTACGTCTCCATGTCACTAAAATACGATCTATTCACAAGTCTCCATGTCACTAAAATACGATCTAGTCACAAGTCTCCATGTCACTAAAATACGATCTATTCACAAGTCTCCATGTCACTAAAATACGATCTATTCACTTACAAGTCCATGTCACTAAAATACGATCTATTCACTTACGTCTCCATGTCACTAAAATACGATCTATTCACAAGTCTCCATGTCACTAAAATACGATCTATTCACAAGTCTCCATGTCACTAAAATACGATCTATTCACTTACAATTCCCCATGTCACTAAAATACGATCTAGTCACAAGTCTCCATGTCACTAAAATACGATCTATTCACAAGTCTCCATGTCACTAAAATACGATCTATTCACTTACAATTCCCCATGTCACTAAAATACGATCTATTCACAAGTCTCCATGTCACTAAAATACGATCTATTCACTTACGTCTCCATGTCACTAAAATACGATCTATTCACAAGTCTCCATGTCACTAAAATACGATCTATTCACAAGTCTCCATGTCACTAAAATACGATCTATTCACAAGTCTCCATGTCACTAAAATACGATCTATTCACTTACAATTCCCCATGTCACTAAAATACGATCTAGTCACAAGTCTCCATGTCACTAAAATACGATCTATTCACTTACAAGTCCATGTCACTAAAATACGATCTATTCACTTACGTCTCCATGTCACTAAAATACGATCTATTCACAAGTCTCCATGTCACTAAAATACGATCTATTCACAAGTCTCCATGTCACTAAAATACGATCTATTCACTTACGTCTCCATGTCACTAAAATACGATCTATTCACAAGTCTCCATGTCACTAAAATACGATCTAGTCACAAGTCTCCATGTCACTAAAATACGATCTATTCACAAGTCTCCATGTCACTAAAATACGATCTATTCACTTACAATTCCCCATGTCACTAAAATACGATCTATTCACAAGTCTCCATGTCACTAAAATACGATCTATTCACTTACAAGTCTCCATGTCACTAAAAAAAATACGATCTATTCACTTAAGTCTCCATGTCACTAAAATACGATCTAGTCACAAGTCTCCATGTCACTAAAATACGATCTATTCACAAGTCTCCATGTCACTAAAATACGATCTATTCACTTACATTCTCCATGTCACTAAAATACGATCTATTCACAAGTCTCCATGTCACTAAAATACGATCTATTCACTTACAAGTCTCCATGTCACTAAAATACGATCTATTCACAAGTCTCCATGTCACTAAAATACGATCTATTCACTTACAAGTCTCCATGTCACTAAAATACGATCTATTCACAAGTCTCCATGTCACTAAAATACGATCTATTCACTTACGTCTCCATGTCACTAAAATACGATCTATTCACAAGTCTCCATGTCACTAAAATACGATCTAGTCACAAGTCTCCATGTCACTAAAATACGATCTATTCACAAGTCTCCATGTCACTAAAATACGATCTATATTACAATTCTACACCCCCATGTCACTAAAATACGATCTATTCACAAGTCTCCATGTCACTAAAATACGATCTATTCACTTACCGTCTCCATGTCACTAAAATACGATCTATTCACAAGTCTCCATGTCACTAAAATACGATCTATTCACAAGTCTCCATGCTCACTAAAATACGATCTATTCACAAGTCTCCATGTCACTAAAATACGATCTATTCACTTACAATTCCCCATGTCACTAAAATACGATCTAGTCACAGAGTCTCCATGTCACTAAAATACGATCTATTCACTTACAAGTCTCCATGTCACTAAAATACGATCTATTCACTTCACGTCTCCATGTCACTAAAATACGATCTATTCACAAGTCTCCATGTCACTAAAATACGATCTATTCACAAGTCTCCATGTCACTAAAATACGATCTATTCACTTACGTCTCCATGTCACTAAAATACGATCTATTCACAAGTCTCCATGTCACTAAAATACGATCTATTCACAAGTCTCCATGTCACTAAAATACGATCTATTCACTTACAAGTCTCCATGTCACTAAAAATACGATCTATTCACTTACGTCTCCATGTCACTAAAATACGATCTATTCACAAGTCTCCATGTCACTAAAATACGATCTATTCACTTACGTCTCCATGTCACTAAAATACGATCTATTCACAAGTCTCCATGTCACTAAAATACGATCTAGTCTCCTTGTCACTAAAATCACAAGTCTCCATGTCACTAAAATACGATCTATTCACAAGTCTCCATGTCACTAAAATACGATCTATTCACTTACGTCTCCATGTCACTAAAATACGATCTATTCACAAGTCTCCATGTCACTAAAATACGATCTATGTCACATACGTCTCCATGTCACTAAAATACGATCTATTCACAAGTCTCCATGTCACTAAAATACGATCTATTCACAAGTCTCCATGTCACTAAAATACGATCTATTCACAAGTCTCCATGTCACTAAAATACGATCTATTCACTTACAATTCCCCATGTCACTAAAATACGATCTAGTCACAAGTCTCCATGTCACTAAAATACGATCTATTCACTTACAAGTCCATGTCACTAAAATACGATCTATTCACTTACGTCTCCATGTCACTAAAATACGATCTATTCACAAGTCTCCATGTCACTAAAATACGATCTATTCACAAGTCTCCATGTCACTAAAATACGATCTATTCACTTACAAGTCCATGTCACTAAAATACGATCTATTCACAAGTCTCCATGTCACTAAAATACGATCTAGTCACAAGTCTCCATGTCACTAAAATACGATCTATTCACAAGTCTCCATGTCACTAAAATACGATCTATTCACTTACAATTCCCCATGTCACTAAAATACGATCTATTCACAAGTCTCCATGTCACTAAAATACGATCTATTCACTTACGTCTCCATGTCACTAAAATACGATCTATTCACAAGTCTCCATGTCACTAAAATACGATCTAGTCACAAGTCTCCATGTCACTAAAATACGATCTATTCACAAGTCTCCATGTCACTAAAATACGATCTATTCACTTACAAGTCCATGTCACTAAAATACGATCTATTCACTTACGTCTCCATGTCACTAAAATACGATCTATTCACAAGTCTCCATGTCACTAAAATACGATCTATTCACAAGTCTCCATGTCACTAAAATACGATCTATTCACTTACAATTCCCCATGTCACTAAAATACGATCTAGTCACAAGTCTCCATGTCACTAAAATACGATCTATTCACAAGTCTCCATGTCACTAAAATACGATCTATTCACTTACAATTCCCCATGTCACTAAAATACGATCTATTCACAAGTCTCCATGTCACTAAAATACGATCTATTCACAAGTCTCCATGTCACTAAAATACGATCTATTCACTTACAAGTCCATGTCACTAAAATACGATCTATTCACTTACGTCTCCATGTCACTAAAATACGATCTAGTCACTTACAAGTCCATGTCACTAAAATACGATCTATTCACTTACAAGTCTACATGTCACTAAAATACGATCTATTCACTTACAAGTCCATGTCACTAAAATACGATCTAGTCACTTACAAGTCCATGTCACTAAAATACGATCTAGTCACTTACAAGTCCATGTCACTAAGATACGATCTATTCACTTACAAGTCTACATGTCACTAAAATACGATCTAGTCACTTACAAGTCCATGTCACTAAAATACGATCTATTCACAAACAATTCCCCCATGTCACTAAAATACGATCTAGTCACAAGTCTCCATGTCACTAAAATACGATCTATTCACAAGTCTCCATGTCACTAAAATACGATCTAGTCACTTACAATTCCCCCATGGCACTAAAATACGATCTAGTCACTTACAAATCCCCGTGTCATCAAAGCAGTCAAACAATCCGCTGCTCCATTCTCGCTGAGGAGGGCGTCCCCCTGCCCCGGGCTAGGTGGTAATGATGATGTTGTTGGTTGTGTTCATCTGCTGCTGTTGGGCCATTATCGGCTGTTGTGGCTGTGGTGCAGTGGGTGGATACCCCGAATATGGGGTGTACTGAGGTGGTGGAGGTCCAGCAGACATCGGTTGTGTCGTGGTCACCGACGGTCCAGGCTTTTGGGGGAAAAAAAGAGAAGTATTAAGGTGTATCTCACAACAAGGAGGGTCTGGTCGCCTTTAGTAAAAAAAAATTAAAAAACTTTCTTTTTATTGTTTAGAGTTCATCGCTGTTTGTTTTTAATAAACACTTTATTTACAGAACAGATTTGACTACTGAACGTAAGTTATGCATCAAAGGTATCTGTCTATTACGCAAAAAAGCGTAAGTTTGGACTAAACATTGGTCTAGATAATGTCTAGATATTATCTATATATTGTCTAGATCTATATATTGTCTAGATATTGTCTATATATTGTCTAGATATTGTCTGGATATTGTCTAGATATTGTCTAGATATTGCCTAGATATTGTCTAGATATTGTCTAGATATTTTCTAGATATTGTCTAGCTATTTTCTAGATATTTTTTGACTTAGTTTGCTGTTCGGTTGTTTGTTTTTTGTGTTAAATCATTTAAAAAATTCTTTAAATATATGTTTACCTAAAAATGTTATGGTGACTCTTTTTTACTACTTTTAATCATGCAAAATTAAAAATAAAATTACCTGGTTTGTTGTATTTACCTCATGTTTCGCATTCTTTTTAAATTCAGAGTCTGCCATTTTTTTGTTCAATCATCCACAATAATCTGATCTGATACATGAGAGAACAAAAAAAAATGTATATACTCCATATTGCGCTCAATAGAAATGGGGTTTAATATTATTGGCATCATTAAGTGACCAGCTTGTTCCGTTTATCAGTCACATAAAATCAAATTATCGTCCCGATCAATAACTGAATTTCTTTATATTTGTGTGAAGTCCCTGTAAGGATGAGATGAAATCTCTTAGATCCTGTAAGCCACTGAAGGGACGGTTTTCGCAGTGCCCTTCATTCATCACCACCTTAGTCGATAGTGGAATGGCCATGGAGGTACCACGGGAGATCTAGCGGAGACTGGTGTTTCACCAGAGATCGAACCAGGTACCTTCAGGTCGACTGTCTAGCGCTTTACCACACGACCATCCGTTCCTTTTAATTTCTTATATAGCCGCCCTATCGTCATGGAAACTAGGTAGCAGTGACTACATGGTCGGCGCCCCGGAGGAATTTACTCGGCCACCAGAATAGGGGCGAACCCCACACCTCCACTAAAGGGAATATTCTAGGCAAATATAAACAAGTACCTAGGAAATAAAAAAAAATCTATTTATAAAAGGCGGGGACAGTGAAGCGCAGGCGTGTGGTGAGACGTGTGGTGAGACGTGTGGTGAGTTCTGTGGTGAGACGTGTGGTGAGACGTGTGGTGAGTTCTGTGGTGAGACGTGTGGTGAGTTCTGTGGTGAGACGTGTGGTGAGTTCTGTGGTGAGATGTGTGGTGAGATGTGTGGGGACACGTGTGGTGAGACGTGTGGTGAGACGTGTGGTGAGATGTGTCGTGAGATGTGTGGTGAGATGTGAGGTGAGATGTGTGGTTAGACGTGTGGTGAGACGTGTGGTGAGTTGTGTGGTGAGACGTATGGTGAGATGTGTCGTGAGACGTGTGATGAGATGTGTGGTGAGATGTGTGATGAGATGTGTCGTGAGATGTGTGTTGAGATGTGTGATGAGATGTGTCGTGAGATGTGTGGTGAGATGTGTGATGAGATGTGTCGTGAGATGTGTGGTCAAATAAGTTGTGAGACGTGTGCTGAGATGTTTGATGAGATGTGTGATCAGATT